>JBAMJV010002048.1:0-282623 GCA_037951105.1 Echinarachnius parma
GTGATAGATGGATGGGTGGGTGGATGGATGGATGGATGGATGGTGATGGATGGATTGGATGGATGGATTGATGGATGGATGGATGGTGGGTGGTCGGGATGGATGGATGATGGATAGATAGTGGGGTGGATCTGACGTGTGATGAATGGGTGGATGGATGGATGATGATGATGTGGATGATGGATGGATGGATGGATGGATGGATGGATGGTGGGTGGATGGATGGATGGATGGATGGATGGATGGATGGATGGATGGATGGATGGATGGATGGATGGATGGATGGATGAATGGATGGATGGATGGATGGATGGATGGATGGATGGATGGATGGATGGATGGATGAATGATGGATGGATGGATGGATGGATGGATGGATGGATGGATGGATGGATCATGGGATAGATGGGCAATGGTTGGATATGAGTTCATGCATTGGATGGAGTTATAGGCGCCTAAATCCTTTTCACCTTCTCCCATGGATTCGATTCAATGAGGGATGGGGGCATGGGCGTCGATACCGTACGTAATACCTATTCATCAGGGGGGACGAATGAATAGATCATCATGCCCCCCCCCCCCTGATGAATGGGTATCAATTACAGATCGACGCCCATGGATGGGGGTGCTAAGGCAGGAATATAAATGCGATTGTTGTCTTTTAATTGGCTTCCACCCCTCCCAACTATAGTCTTGTACTACTGTATGACCTTGTAGGCTACGCCACCCTCGGCCTCGGGCACCCCACTGATAATTTAAAAAAATTGTTTTTCAAGTATTTCCCAAGCACATTCATTTCCATTTATACCCAATGTAAAAGCTAGCTACTTTCTTTGTCTCCGCTAAAAGAGTCAGAGTCATGCAGGTTTCCCTTGACCTTTTGCCTGCTTGGCATTTGATTTACCAAAAATAGGCAAAACAAAGAATCACAAAGCTCAGCACCAACATAATAAAGCAGACAGCTGTATCTCGCGCATGCGTGATCGTGAGAACTTTTAAAGACTGGTGTAGAATTTTTACATTCTCGTGACATTCGCTGGTGTGCACAGCTTTAAGTCAAATGGGGTAACATTCAATTTGTATACAAAAACACTGAATGAATCTTGGAAGTGAAATATTCATCAAAATACAGCTCTTCTGCTCGCCAAATTTGACTGCCATGAACAGAATCAATTATTCAAGGTGGTAGGATACGAAATCTGGCTCGATGAACCTCGCAAATCAGCCCTCGGATTCAAATTCGAATCTTCTTTTCGTCAACTTTAATCAAGATTATACGTGAGTTACTGCGACACAGTTTCGCAATCTCGTAGCCGAGTGTATTGTGGTAATGCACATAAATTCTATGTCAACAGTGCAGTTCAGTCACATTCATTCAGAATCAATGTCATGATACTAAGTCTAGGTTTTGGTTGTCATCAGCATCACCGAGACTGGGCGGCTAAACAAGGACTTGATTTTTAACGCAAGGGAAATAATGAAACTTACCTACATTTATTATTATAATTTTTAGATACAAATTAAAATGATTGGCAAATTGTATCAACTATCATGTCGTGTGTACCGTATTTGAAAATAAATAACAATTAATTATTTACAGTTTGAAGATTTGTCCGGGACTGTGTTTGACTGACATCTACAAATCTATCATTTTCATGGCCTCTTTTAAATTTAATTGCAGTCTTTTACTGTTTACTGTTGGTCATTCTAAAATTAAATGTAAAAGAACGAAAGAGCCTTAAGAGGCCATGAAAACGATTGATTTGTCGATCTGTGTTTGACTCTGAATGGTTGCATTTAATTGCATGATTATAAAGTCTGGCCTGGACCTAGATCGACAAATCTATCGCTTTCATGGCCTTTTTGACATTATTATTGTTATTTTCACTGTCGGCATTCTAGCGATAGACGCGACCGATACGCGGTGCCTTAAGAGGCAAGAACACCGTAGCTCTACAGTAAAAGTTACTTACGGAAAAAATCATTTTTTTTTGCACATAAAACACAACATATTTAGTATTTTGAGCGACATTTGTAGCCCTATCAATACATTTAGGGCTGTTATAATACTTTAACTCACCGATCTCGTGTGTCACTATACATGTCATTCTATAATTACGGCGAATTGTGAGATTTTCCACAATTTTCCATCACTCTTCGTCGGTCTTTCGCCGTTCAAACTGCCGTTATCGTACACAGATGCAATAATTACGGTATCGCTAGCGTGCACACAAAAAAAAAAAAAAAAAAAAACGACGCAAAATTTAAATGAGTTATTTGACTTGACAAACTGTTACCGCTACATTTTTAGCAAATAATTGTGGGCCAGTGATTCCAATAATTATTCGGTAGCGGTAACAGTTTGTCAAGTCAAATAACTCATTTAAATTTTGCGTCGTTTTTATTTATTTATTTTTTTTGTGTGCACGCTAGCGATACCGTAATTATTGCATCTGTGTACGATAACGGCAGTTTGAACGGCGAAAGACCGACGAAGAGTGATGGAAAATTGTGGAAAATCTCACAATTCGCCGTAATTATAGAATGACATGTATAGTGACACACGAGATCGGTGAGTTAAAGTATTATAACAGCCCTAAATGTATTGATAGGGCTACAAATGTCGCTCAAAATACTAAATATGTTGTGTTTTATGTGCAAAAAAAAATGATTTTCCGTAAGTAACTTTTACTGTAGAGCTACGGTGTTCTTGCCTCTTAAGGCACCGCGTATCGGTCGCGTCTATCGCTAGAATGCCGACAGTGAAAATAACAATAATAATGTCAAAAAGGCCATGAAAGCGATAGATTTGTCGATCTAGCCTAGACCACACATAGGTACATTAGCAATGGTTATAGTATCGCTAGATTTGACGACATGTTGAAGCCCGACTGAAAAGTGTTTGTTGTGATTTTGGTCTTAAAAGTATATGAGAATAATATATATTTTTTAAAGATTAATAAAGTTAAACTACTACGCTTACCAAATATGCTGTTTTGATTGTCCTTTGAATTCCGAAACGTAGTATTTGAGCTCCTTTTCTCTGGAAAAAAATGAGTAGTTACTGCACACCCCAAGTCGTAATCCGCATGTACACAAACACAAAGTATGAACCCTGATGAAGGGCCTATTTGCTCAAAATACAAATTTCCTAAATAGTCTCAATTTAAGACTAGGAATAGTTTACATTCGGATTTTTATTAATTTGAGTCTGATCATCATCGTTCATATTTGTATCATTTCAAGTTTTGATCGCACTTGACTTAATGAAATCGGAAGGTAAACCATTCAAATTCTTAAAAGGAGACTCTTTAGTAAATTTGTATTTTGAGTAAATACGCCCTTCATATATCGATTATTGCGTCCGAAGCGTGCACACCCACCAGTAACACCACGCGCAATAAAATCCCATCGCAAAGAAAATCGGTCTCTCATAGAATAACACGTGTTTCGTCGAGGCGGCGAAGCGAAGACTCGGGGATCGAATAGCGCAAACGGACGCGTCTGAATAGTCATGCACTAGTATTCAAGAGCAAGCTTCCTGCGCGATTTCTTGTCGTAGATGGCATCGGGTATAAGAGTCGCTGATATAGCAATTTCCTATATGTTGCGTGTAAATGGTCCAGTCAACTGGACCAATTTACTAGTAGATGTGGCCTAGACTCAAGTCAGAGCCTCAGGCTCAGAGGCTAGGCAAATAAGTTAATGTTAAGTCAGACACAGTTGCATGAAAAAGATGTTTAAACTTTAAGAGATTTTGTATTATCATGATTATTGACATGTTCTGAGGATTTTTGTGTTTAAATTTGAGTTGTTTGGAATTCCATATGAGATTGAAATAACATTTAAATCCGAGATGATTGTGACGTTGTTGTGGGAACACTTTGGTAGAGAATGCTGAGAAGTGAACAAAATCCTAGGCTAGGAAGCATTGAGGCTTGACGAGTTTGACGCTTAAAAGAATAAAAGATCAGTTTTGAAATGTAGTAAATTCCAATCAGGCCACCAAAATATGACTTTTATAATTAATGTACTGCTGGCCCAAATAAGATTTGTTTTGGCCCTAGGGCAAATAATTGTTAAGCCAAATAACAGAATTGAACCCATTCTGGACTGGTCCTGAAAAAATACTCTGGCTAGGGTCTATGGAGAATACACAGTTACAGCGAAATCAATCAGTCCTGAACAGATTAATGATAATGCAGTGAGCAGCACCTTGGTGTAGTCCGGGCTTGACACTAGGACTTGCCCGGGGCAAGTAGAAATTGGTATCGGGCAAGTAAAATTTAATAAATTATCTAGTTTGCTATTCGGGCAACTAAATTATTGGTCAACTACAAGAGAAAATGTGATTCCTTACCTTACATGAAATCTCATCTAGAATTAAGCTGAAAAGTAAATTTTCTGTTTGGGCAAGTATTTACCGTATAAAAGGTTACAAGGTATGATTTAACTCGAGCCTGACCAGGCCCGTAGAGAAAAAGGTCTGGTGGTTTGTCTTGGTGTAGTGGCAAATGTGTGCATGAAATACCTGTAGAGTCAACATGTTGTAAATCCACTGCCTGATTGTTTTAAATGTTTTTCATTCTATTTTGGTGTTCTGCAGGTCTTTAGCTGTAGGGACCAAGAACTGTTACCGTCTGTTTTCACTTACATCAGTTGACAAACTAGAGCAGATTTATGAACATGGTAAGTATTCATTTCAAGTGTCTAATACACTTCATTAGTTCCTGAAACAGCTATCTATAAATTTTTGTATAAGATTGACTTTAGGTTTGTCTTTCATTTTATTTTAAACCATACAAATATGGTATAGCCAGGAGGTGTAAACAAAATAATTTGAGCAGATCTGACTTTGTGAAGTATCAACCCAGAAGCCCACATTTCCTTGCTCATTTTTCATAGATTTTCTCTTCATTTCCTAAATCTGTATATACTAGTTAACTTGGTTTAGCATTAATGAAAAGGTCATTCCTGCAACAACAAATAGTTAATTCTGAAATATCAAGTGTCCTAAGAAGTCAAGGTTGATTGTTTTTCCTTCCAATGTTGCTCATTTTTATCATAGATTCTGAAGACATCTGCATCGTGGAGAGGCTGTTCTCCAGCAGCCTGGTGGCGGTCGTCTCGCTCACGGCCCCACGCAAGCTCAAGGTGTGCCACTTCAAGAAGGGCACTGAGATCTGCAACTACAGCTACTCAAACACCATTCTAGCCGTCAAACTCAACCGCAAGGTACGGTTAACTCTTTTAATGCCAGGGATTTTACAGCTCAATGGCATTTGTGTGTATTGCATGGTTGCAAAGACTTAAATATCTAGTAACTTTGTTGACATGTGCAAAAAGTGACGAGTGGTTGATACAATGAATTGTTGTTCTGATATGTCCACTGGGTGTTGTGTGAAAATTTCAAGTTAAATGGAATTATATGGCCGAGTAATGAGCAAAAATGCAAAGTGATATTCACTAACTCATTGCACTCACTTTGTACACGGTTTTGGCAATCCAGTGGATAATTTAGTATCTGAACACTTCAATCGTAAATATCTTTTCAACGAAAGGGAAAATTGAAAAACCGAAACATGTCCCAGGTACATGTATGAGGGAACTGCTACAATTCTAATTGGATTTTGAGGATTTGGACAATGTTAAAGGGATAGTTGAGTTCTGGTAAAGAGAGTACAGTTTTGGTCAAACTGAATTTTAGTAACCAAAACCTGCACCATTACATTACAAACTAATTGTTATAACTCTACCATGCACAAAAGGAATTAAAAAATTAAAAACGATTAAGTAAAAAGCCTGTTATCATTAAAAAAAAAGCTGTTAAACTCAAGAGGGCGCTCTTTAAAAAGTCATTGGTTTCAACCACTTCAATCAAAATATTGGGCATGTGATGTTTTGTTGAAATAATGATTGGATAGAGAGATAATCAACAACTATTTAAAAACCTCTTTTGTAAATTTTTGGAAAGAGGAAGCATTTTTAAAATTTTTGTAACGGTTTCAAAATTATTGAATAATTGTGGGGCCCCACATTTATTACAAATGATTATATTTATGGATATTTCAGCCGTTTCTGAACCAATTTTGATCAAATACAGTTTATTCCGTCATTAAAATTGTATGCTCTTTCAATTTTGACACTCAGTTTTTCATTATCTCACAAACAAATTATTTTGAGTAGCGCCCTCTATACCAAAACTCAACTATCCCTTTAAAGTGATCCATTAATTTTGTCAAATTCAACTAAAATCACTTCTTGAAAGAGCTTTCACATTTCTGTTGGACCTTGTTATATGGATTATGATAATATGAAGTATGAAATGGCAGGTTTTGATTTGCCAAATATCTCCCCTATTTGTGATTGAATTGAAAAGATTATGCATATTTTTTGTCTTTTAATTCCATGTTATGGACTTTGTACTAGAACAATGATATGTTGTCCTTAATATAATTACCGTAAAACTCCGTGTATAAGGCGCACTTTTTTCCGTCGGAAAAAATTTCAAAGTCGGGGGTGCGCCTTATACAAAGGTACAGCAAAAATTTTTTTTTTTTTTTTTTAGAATTATTTTTGGGACACCCTGTAGTCATGTTCAATGCATATTGCACTGGTCTATCGCATGACAAGAACTTGCTGTCTGTTGTAGCATTCAGCGGCATATACCTTTTTCTCACAAAAAAAATGTTGGTTACAGATATAAAAATTGCAAGTTTATTGAGCAAATTATTGCTGCTATTGAATATTCATACATTCGTGAGCAGCAGTACTCATTATATATGCAATTATCTAACCAGTGGTTATAAATTGTGCTCACAATTGAAAATAGTTAAATAGTTAAAGTTAGTTAAGTTAGAAAATTGCACTATATTTAATGAGTATAAGTGCTTATGAATATTCATGAATATGAATATGAATATTTATGAGCACCAGTGTTATTGCTCAATGTGTGCAATTTTTGTACTAACCACTATTTTGTATGTGAAAAAAATGTATATGATGATGAAAGCTACAATTGACATTAAGCCCTTGATATGCCCTAGACCAGCGATGTAAGTATTCCAGCAGCACTACAGGGTGTCTAAAAAAAAATAGGGTGTCTCTAAAAAAAAAAAAAAAAAAAGTTGGGGGTGCGCCTTATACACGAGTGCGCTTTATACACGGAGTTTTACGGTATATGTTTAGTTGTGCCCTTGTCACAGAGTGAGTCATGATCATGTTGTTCATAGTAATACTGTACAAACCTCTCTGGACAGCTTATATCTGTTATGTATGACTATTTCATAGTCTGACTTTGATCGGGCTAAGAGGTCCAACAAATTAAAAGGTGAAATACTGAAGATGTCTACCCTAGGAAGTAGGAACATTTGAATTATAATGAGGTATATTTAGTCTGTACTGTACATGTATCTGTTTACTTTATTCACCAATTATCTTCACATATAATGTATGTATGAAAACATTATATTTTCCCCAAAATTATTTTGAAGATACCGTTTTTTTACCATTAAATTACCCATGGAAATCTGTTCAATAAATTGCACATTTTAAGTGTACTTCCTTCACTCCCTCGGGAGTATTCCAGCCAGGGGAACATGATGACACATGGCAACTAAATTATGATGACTGGGGGTTTTCATACACAGAGGCTAATAATGATGCTGTCCGAGCCTCTAAATACATGTGTACACTCTTTCTTCACCCCCTGTGGAGCATTATAACTAGCCTACCTGTTTTATGGTAGCACAAGCCAACTGAATTCAATTCATTTCATAATTACATTATTTTTTTTTACACAGAGGTTAATAGTTAATCTGAAAAGAGCATTTATCTGCACTTCCGCCACTCCCTTGGGATGATACTTGACTTGCTGTTTTTGAAGGCACCGTATGTCAAATTAATGATTAAATCATTTCTGTTTTTTTGTTGTTGAATAAACAGAGGCTAATAGTGGCCCTGGAAGAGAGCCTCTACGTGCACAACATCCGGGACATGAAGGTGCTGCACACGATACGAGACACGCCCCCAAACCCCGGGGGCCTCTGTGCTTTGTCGGTGAGCAATGACAACTGCTACCTGGCTTACCCGGGCAGCAGTCAGGTCGGGGAGGTGCAGATCTTCGACACCGTCAACCTGCAGGCCGTCACGATGATCACGGCTCACAACAGCCCGCTGGCGGCGCTGGCGTTCGACATGACGGGCACCAAGCTGGCAACGGCTTCAGAAAAGGTGAGCATGCAAATGTGCAAATTACTTTGGTTTTAACTCTTGAGCAGTGGCTAAATTCATAGAGGTTTGGGGTTATTTTTGTTACTTTGTTTTGGGGGGTTATTTAGCCCCTGGACTGAAATACCTTTAAGGGGCCCTGTAAATTGAAAAAATGTTGTTGTTATAATTTTGAAAAAGAGTTTAATGTTAAATGAGTTTTAGAGCACTAGCACAGAGTGTTATTGTTTAACGCAGGCAGCATTGAAAAGCAGTATTTGAAAATAATCTTTTTTTTATCAACATTCAAATTGTCTGATAGCTTGATAAGTCTTGATGGTTGTACAAGTGCACGATTAGGCATGTGAATGTGCTATAGCTATATTTGAATTATCAGCCATTCAGATTTGAATTATTTCAACATTCTATTTTGTTTGCAATTTATTCGCTGACTCCGTTACCAAGTATCTTCAAGTTGTACCTTTGTTCTTTGATGTTCTCCACAATGCAGGGCACAGTCATCAGAGTATTTTCCATTCCAGACGGCAAGAAGCTGTTTGAGTTCAGGAGAGGAGTCAAAAGGTTAATAAACTTTGTTTTGTTTTGATGGGGAGGAGGAGGAAGAGGAGGAAAATAATGTTGGTGATGGTGGTGATGAGGATGGTGATAGTGGCGGCGATGATGGTGGTAGTGGTGGTGGTGCCGGCAGTGACCATTGTGATAGTAGCGATGGTTGATGGTGTCGGTAGTGGTTGTAGTTGCATTGAAGAAGGTGATAATGATGACTACATTTATGATACTGGTAATGCTGATCGAGAATAAGATCAAGATTAATGCTATTGCCGGTGATTTTGCCATTGATGTTGATGACGGTATAAATTATTAGTTATGTATAATGATTATGATGAGCCAGTAATTTTGATTGAGGGGAAGATATGGTTTTATAAATCTTTAAAAAATTGACTCTTGCATATTTGTCTCATAATTTCTCTCATTAGGTGCGTGAGCATCAATTCATTGGCATTCAGCGCTGATTCCATGTTCCTGTGTGCATCCAGTAACACAGAGACTGTACACATCTTCAAATTGGAGCAGCCAAAAGAGAAGTAAGTGCATCCTGGAAGTTCACATGGGGAGGATGCCAAAATGGGTTTAGACATGCAGTTTCATGGATAATAAGTAATATTGACCTTGTGTATATGGTTGCAGATCTATACATATGTTATTTATTTATTTATTTATTTATTTATTCCTGCATGTCTCACAGTAAACAATTTCGTACATAAAAATCATAACATAACATCGAAATAGAAACACACAGAGGTCGGCAATATAAGCTAGAAGCTTGAAGTGATGCCATACCTAATATGTTGCAATAATTAAAGGGGTATTCCGGGCCTGATAAAACCATTCGTTATTTGAATAAGCAGAATAAGAGGCATAATTGGTGAAAATTTGATCAAAATTGGACAAGAAACACGGGAGTTATACCTATTTGAACATCATGTAGTAATGAGCGATCGTTTCAAAATTGCCGCCATATGAAACATCATTGACGAGCAACTCGCCATGGCTTTAGTACATGAAAATACACTTATTTCTCATTTTTGTTGCTAAAAAATAAATTTTCTCTGCTTGTTTTCTCGAATTCATAGAAGAATATCGATGGGCCAACCTCTTTGGAATTTGTAAGCTAATAAATTTGCTTTGTTATTAAAGAGTCTGTTCATTGATTATAAATTGAGTCGAATTTGGTATGATTGTGAAGGTAATCTTGTACTCTACAAGCCTCGAGAAATTCAGATTTTTTGAAATTTTTAAAATATTTTTAAATCGAAATTGAAAATGAGAAAAAATCACCCTCCAAACCTGGCCCAAATTCACTCCGATCTCGCCGCTTAGATCGATGACGTGTGGCAAGGGGCGCATGCGCAATCGCCGCGGTATGATAGATCAGTTTGCGTGCAGTATTCGTTACAACAACCACCGCTTGCTCGTTTTGCAACATCGGAAATGAAGAAACAAAAATCTAGAAAATTGCCCAATGTTAGTGTAAAAGTACATATTGTACCGTATGAGTGGTTATTTTCCCAAAATTAGAGATTTGTTTGACAAATTGAGAGACGCAAATTGAACGTGCCTCGAAAAAAAAAAATGCCCGTCAGTTGAATGATACGGAACACGCACTAGAGTTTCAGCGGCCCAGCCCCGCGAGGCTGTGCTCTAGCTACCTAGCTGAGCTGCTGCGCCAACTGCCATGACTGCCTTGTAAGTAATTGCACTTTTAAAAAGCTCCGAAAAGGAACGAAAATGCAAGATTATTACGATCACACCTATTCTAGACTTATTTTACTTACATGTTTGTAGGGCTTTTAAAACAAATACGAGAACAATTACCTGCAAAAACAGCAAAAAAATTGCGCCGATAATATTGCACCGTTACTCACTAACGCGAGCTGAATTGAAGCGAGCTACATACACTGCACTAGCCGCTATATTGCATGCATATTTTCCACCGTATCGCGCACGGTCGAGGCTCTGCACGTATTATGCATGCCGCCAGCGAGTATGATTCAACTCGCAGACTAGGTGATTCATTTACCTATTTTTACTTTATCAGACACATTAATGAATAAAAGAATAACTTTACAACGAATATAAATTGTTATTTTATTAGTTCAAAATGTTTAAACCACCATAATTGTATAGAAAATAGTTTAAACAACCACGGAATCCTCGGTATAAAGGGGTATAATTCCCGTATATTACGTGGTAGATACCGAAGCTTCCTATTGGATAACCCCTATGGTGACGTCACTACAACACACACAGCTACTGACTCCGCTCGTCGCTGGATTGGGGGTTTTGAGGCAGTGTTTAATATGATCATTTTTAAAAATTTTTTGGATGTGCTAGTAGTTGGAAAGTAATATTTTCATATTCTGTATGATTTCAACTTTCTGTAAAGATATAATTTGGCTAATATTGGTTTTTCTTTGAATAAAATCTTTAAGAAAATTTAAATTTTATAAAATTTCCATGTAGAAGTCAAAATGGCTGCAGCTCGCAAGTGACGTCACGATCGATAGCAATTGCGAACGATACTAAAAATCGGAGCAAAGTTCATCCTGTCATAACTTTTTTATTGCTCTACCGTTTTGGCTCAGATTTTCTACATGATTCTTCATATTCACTTCATCTTATAGCAAACATCACATTTCTGTGGTGGAATTCCCCTTTAATTGTCCCAGGCTGGTAGTTAGAATTGGATTATGATTTATTTCTCAAGATAATAGTCAATAATACTGTATGTTGGCCTTCAGTATTTTAATTAATTGTTTTTAAAAAAAAGATTTAAAGGGTACCACCACCCAAAAATAATATTCTTATTATAGAAAGGTAACATCTTTAGTATTCCATTGGTTCAACAAGTTCACAGAAATATGTTTTCAGAAAAAAAGAAAAAAATTCTCAACCATGCGTTCATGCGGTCTGAATTGCGTAGACTATATGTTTGCAGAGCCAGAGCGCTCTGTGCAGAGCGAACGAATCATCCGGGATTCTATTGACGTACGCGTGAAAGCATTGGCGCACTCGCAAATCCTTGGCCTGTGTGGAACCAGGAAATAGCAGTGGTTCCGTAAGTGGTGGAAATTAATTGCTTTGTTTATGAATTACACAACCCTTTGTAAAATGTTGGGTATCTATTTGATATCACAAAACGGTACCAAAACATATAATAATGTGTTGCTCTTTGCCTGGTGGTCCCCTTTAAATGGGATCATCAGTTCTTGAGAATCGATACCTCAGGGTCCTGTTGCAGAAAGTGATACAAGCGATTGCAAGTTACAATGGATTGTAAGTCAGAAACTTTGCGTGTTTCAACCAATCAGATTCGCGCATTTAAAACACATGATCTGACTTACAATTACTTGCAACTTACAATCGATTGTATCTCTTTCTGCAATCGGGCCCAGGGCCTGTTGCTTATTGCACAGTGAGGCAATTGTTGTCCTTTATAACTATTTGTAATTATATATTTTTGTAGACCAACGGAAGAGCCATCAACATGGATGGGATACCTTGGCAAGGCGTTGATGACCCCAGCCAACTACCTCCCTTCTCAGGTCACGGAGGTGCTGACCCAGGACAGGGCCTTCGCCATCGTCAAGCTGCCGTTCTCTGGGCTAAAGAATGTCTGCGCTCTCGCAAAGTAAGTGTGACAGTCTTAGAATAAAATAATTAATGATGAAAAATACTGCTAAAATCTGTGTCTCTACTAGAAAATGGCCAGTGTAATAAAATGAGAGTCAGTAAGGAGCTTAGCTTGTGATTCTTACTCAAATAATTATTTATATTGTATGTGGGGCACAAACTTTTAAAAAGTTTTAACGGCTCAAAATCTTAAAGGGGACCACCAGGCAAAGAACAACATATAATTATATGTTTTGGTACCATTTTGTGATATCAAATAGATACCCAACATTTTGCAAAGGGTTGTGTAATTCATAAACAAAGCAATTAATTCCACCACTTACGGAACCACTACTATTTCCTGGTTCCGTATACGGGCCAAACATTTGCGAGTGCGCCAATGCTATTCACGCGTACGTTTGGATACAATAGAATCCCGGGCGATTCATTCGCTCTGGACAAAGTAGTCTCGTATATGCAGACTCATGAACGCATGCTTTAGAATGGCAATGCGTTTTCCAATTATATATTTTTTCTTCTGGAAACATATTTTTGTGAACTTGTTAATGGAATACTTAAGATGTTACCTTTCATTTATAAGAATTGTATTTCTGGGTAGTGGTACCCTTTAAGTTTCTGGCCTGGAAGTAACTAAAGAAACCATTACAAAATCTGTTAATGATGATAGTCCATTCTCATGAAGTGAAATATGTATCAAGGCTCAATGCACTTGTTCTGTTTTAGTTTTAGTTTTTGTAGTGCAACTGAAATGGATAATTCCCCGGTGGCACAACATGCATGTAGCTTTTTGTGGCACTGAGCCAGTAGGCAAATGCTTGTTTCCAGCATAACCTTTCTGACATTTTTTAAATATCAGAACAAAATTATCCCCTTAATACCCAAATGATACTTTTGTACAGTATAAAATTAATAATTAATTTTTGTATTTTTAATTGAATTTCTCAACAGTTCTTACCAGTGCATTTAAAAATAAAGTAATTGTATTGTAAAGAAGCACTCATTAAAGATGATTATTTTAGTATTAAAACTGGTGGATATCTAGAAAACATACCCATGATGTTCGAAGACCTCAGATGTTAGTAGTAGCAGTAAAGTACTTTAATGTTAGAATCTAATATATTAAGATTTGAACCAGCAAAGTTATTCTGATGGTAATTTATCTTGTTCCTAAATTTACAATGTAGTGTTGCGTCATCTAACATGCTGGATTTAAATCTACCTTATGAAGACAGGTAACCCAAGAACTGCAGTGAAAAACATTTTAGTTTTGCTTCTTTGATTTACCCTGCTCCAGAAAATACAACAATTTTTCAAATCAGTCTTACAGAAAACTTTTAGCAGCTTCATTTGCTCTACATCTTTTGCAAGAAAAGTGTGATGATTTATTTTGAACTAAGCTTGGTTCATTTGCTATTTGTTTCTGAGAATATACCTCTGGACGTTTCTTTTGAATTTAGTAGAATTGGTATCATAAAAGAACCACTATATTCTTTTCATCATATTTTTTTTCTTTTTGGGGCTGGGGGATTTGGTAATATATCTCAATCTGCACATATTGTATTTCGTCATAGATTTATTTCCATTTTTATTTGTTTTTATTATTTATTATGCAGTTGACTTTGATAACAACAAATTTAACTATTATACTGTTTTTTTAATGAAATTGTCCACACCATTTTGGCATATTTTTCCCTTCTGATTAAAAATGAGGTTAGCAAAAAGGCCTCATGTGTACAGTTTGCTTTAATTCTTTTCAGAAAATACATGTATATAGTTAGCACAGACTGAAGCACTTAGAGAAGAAACTAAATTTAAATGTTCAAATTTCAAATATCATTGGATATGTCTGGAACCATTTCACATATATATACTTTATTCTTTCTCTATTAAAGGGAAATTTTCCCCATCATCTATTTACCTTTGATTAATTTATCTACACATTAAAACATAATTTCATGCAAATATGTCCAATGTTTGCCCTCTGAACAAAGGAGGAGCATCATTCAAAGTCAATCGCTGTATGGGCTATTCCCATTCATCGCGTATAGCATGAAGACTACCATTATATTGTTTGAAACCCGGATTTTTAATTGTTCGCGCCGAAATGCTACTTCAAACCCGAACAAACAAGCTCCGCCTCTTTTTGTTAGCTCTCGCAGCTCGCGGGGTTTGTGCACAAACACAATGCAAAACGTGAGCCAACAAAAAGAGTAGTTCGGGTTTGACGTCACATTTTAGAGCGATCCGAGTTTCATAAACATCAATGGCAGCCTCCTTGGTGTTCGCGATGAATGGGATTATCCCGTACATCGAGTGACTTTGAATGATGTTCATCCCTTGCTCAAAAAGCCAATGTTGGTCGTATTTGCATGAAATTGTGTTTTGATGTTTAGAGAACATAATCAAAGGTGATTATATGTTGGGGAAATTGTCCCTTTAACTTTGTAATTTTCTTGTAAATATTTTTTGGAGACTTCTGCAGCTTGCATTTAAAAGAATTCATTTAGATTAATTGCCATATTTCCCAATACAATTACATTTTTCTTCCACTAATAAGGTGAAATGTGGCTAACTGGCTAACAGAGATCCAAACATAATGAGAAATAGCAATATATATTCAATGTTACCAGCAAAAAAAAAATCTTGTATAAATAATCATATCTATGCAGACTATCTTTGAACATCATTGCAACTTCTGCATTCTGGGGCTTCTTGAATTCCATTAAGTCTAGTTTTGATCTAGAGGTTTTCCTAGCTCATTTTGGTCGTGCCTTTTAGGTGTCGCACATATTGGTTATAACTAAAGCTTGAAGTGGCCCTGCAAACCAATTATTTTTTCTTATTATTACATTGAAGTATTCTTTTTGATCAATATTCTAGCCCGAGTTATATTAAAAATTACTACAATAACAGAAAAGAACATATTTTCACCATTTTAAAAGCATTCCATGACTTTCTAAGCCCCGTCTCCCAAAATTCATGATTTCAAAGGCGTGGTCATCTTAGGGTCATTGTAGGCGGACTTTGCATTTATCTATACAGACAAAAGCGAACTTCTGCCTGCAAAAGCAAATCCGCCTCTGAAACCACAAATTTTCAGATACGCGGCTAATAGAAAGTAACGGAAGGCTTTTGCAAAGTTTTAGCATAGTTATTAAAAGTTTGCTAATGTATATTGTCTCTCCTATCTTTGAAACTCACTCAATCAAAACCTGTTTTAGAGACCACCACATAGACTACCTGCTTATAAAATGAAAAAGAAACATTAATTTTGACTCAAACTTGCTTTAGGCTCTGGTTTTTTTAAAGGTGCCAAAAGGCTTAATGGCACTTTGAGGGCCTGTATTTTTAAAAACATACTGAACTGAAAACTTATTTTTGTATTTTCTTATAGCATCCACCTAGATTGATCTCCCATACCTTAACGAAAATATTTGGACTTCCCTTTATATAGGTCAGATAACCCTAAAGGGCCAATTGTTAACGGAAATTTGTCAACCAAAAATGGGTTCAATTATGTTCAGGTATAAAAAAACACTAACAGATTTTTTTCTTTTTTTATTTGTTGAAAATTATGAACGAGTGTGAGTTAAACTTTCAGAAAATTAACGGTGCTTAATATGTAAAGTAATATTTTGACAGTACAATGCCATCAAAATTGGTGTTTCGGACGTTACATCCTCCGTTAACAATTTAACCCCTCATTACCCCTACCAGTATCATAATTTATTGAAATGATATCAGTATGAAAATTGAACTAACAGTTTCCTCATCATATTGCCTAAAAGGGAAATGACTGATTTCTTAAGCCAGCGATTAAAAAAAAAAAAAACATGAAATGCACACATGCTCTCATTTTCCGTTAACAATTTTGTAACGTCCGAAACAATATTTCTTTAGAAATAATTTTTAAAAGGGGGATAACACAAACAATTATTTATCTCAGTTTTGAAGAGACTTGATGTACCTTCCCATCACAGAAAAAAAAAAATGTAATAGCTCATTGCGTTATGATTATATATTCAAAATTAACTTTCCGTTAACATTTGTAACATCCGAAACAAATGTAACGTCCGAAACAAAAAATGTAACTTATAAGCTCATAAGTCACAGGAAAGGGCACATTATATGAATCAATCATCATAATATAACATAGTATTCATTTTAAAACAAATTTACACATGACTTGGGTAATTAATTGCCAAAACAAATGTTTGAGATCAACCAATGTAAACAAATGTGTTTCGGACGTTACATGGGGTAATTGTTAACACAAAATTGATATTTTGGTGCATTTATTTTCAAAATGATAATATATATGGTTATTATTATTCATTTAGATCAAGTAAATGAAACATAATCATCAAAATACATGATGCTTTAACAACATTTAGACTGCCCCAAATCCACATTTTCACCAATTTTTCATCGATTTTTCTCAGCTAATTTGTAACCACTAAAGTTTTACAAGACACTTGATATAGTGAATGATATGACTAATCTACTTAGAACAATAACCTTTCTTTTGTGGAACTGAAACACTACCTGCTGCAACAACTGCTGTATTTTGTTTACCATTTACAGAATCTTTTGTATGGTATTGTGAGCTCGTTTCGGACGTTACAAAATGGTGTTAACACACATTTTGATTGCACAAAAAATTCAATTTGGAACATTTAAAAAAGTATTATCTACATTTTTCATGATCTATATGCTTCCTGCTCCAGCAAAAGTGTTTTGAAAAATAAATGATCAGTTATTTGTTTCTGGGAAGGAACTTTTATTTATAAAATGTGAGGAATTGCTATTTTTGCCCCATAATTGTTCATGTTGTAAAGTACACAGAACTACATGTATACTGATTTTGTTTTTTGTATCACATCAAATGCATTATTCGGTTGATTGCCTTTATAATGTTCTATAAGAAACAAATGTTAAGTCTCTGTTTCATTATTCATTTAGTGGAAATATAGACATTTTCATTAACAAAGCCTTTTAGTGGTATATACAAAAGTACAGTATAACTATGCTAAATTTACTCTTCTGGTATCATTCATTAGTTGCAAAATATGTTTTTCCACACTTAAACTTGATTTATTAAGAAGAAAATAATCTGCGTTGATCCACATGTTTTACTGACAATAATTAAAATGTTAATCATTTGTATTAAAAAAATCCACATGTTAAAACAAAAGTTACTTTTGAAATACTATATGGCATATGCCATGTAAACTATAGGTACATGTACACCAAGATAATTATCATATTCTTAAGACAATTTCCAGAACATTACTGGTTTATGATCAATTACATTTTTGTGCAAGTCAACTATCTTTGAAAAATATAACCATATCTGCTGGAACAAATATAATTTCTTGACCGTAACCTTATGTGGTACATACAAGTGTACTGTACATGTGCCATTATGACTTGAATTTGAGGTTTTGCTAATATCATATTGATCAGTAATGCATTTCTGACAGTTATTCTAATTTTCGATAATAGTTTGATAAAATTAGTTTGAGCTTCATATTTTATCAAAATAAGAAAATGGAAAATTTAAATCATATATATACAATGTATGTCATTGTATAATACATATACTTTTATCTTTTGTAAAATGATGAAGGAAACTCTGGAAAGTCACATCGATCATCCTTTGACTGTATATAATAACAGTTTCTAATTGCATGTAATATTTGTACAAAATCTTGGATTTTGTCTATCAATATGGACTACATTCACTATCCCTTTCCTTGGGAGTTCAATTAATGAACATATTTATGGGTTTTGCTTGCAAAATCATGCAAACAAAGCGAGTTAAGATATGTTTTGAAGTGATGTTAACACCATGTAACGTCCGAAACAAAATAGGGTATGTCATAACATAATGCAACTTTGCTACAATAAATTATAGATCACAATTCTCAAATTGTAGTTATTGTAGTACTAGGTACTTCATAATTTCACTAAAACCCTTAAAATTGTCTCTACTTTGGAGATCTGAACATAATTATAGATAAATCAAATTTACATGTACTGTAATGTATAATGTCATATATGGTTGATAGAAGACCCCTTTCTGTGCTATGAAGTTAATTTGACCATTTCGAAGAATAATTTGGATAGATTTACATCTAAACATATACTTTCTGTATTTAAATATTCCAAAACAGCAAAGATTTAAACCACAACTGGTCATAGAAGTGTGAAAAAGGGGTAAATGTTAACAATGTGTAACGTCCGAAACACATACAAGAATCAAATTTGAATTTTTTTTGCAAGTGTCTTGCTCCAATTTTATATCATGTAAATATGTCCTATCATGTATTGTTTCCATACAATAAGTTTGAACCAACAACAGTAAACAAAATTTGCATTATAAACACTTCAAATTGCAAAATCCAAATTTTAAGGCTATTTTTCACTTTAAAATGACCTAACAACTAAAATTTAAGAAACAGAAGCCCCCAAAATGGCACACATGATGTCAGAAGCCCACTTTAATTATTTGTATTATTTGTAATACCATTTGGAATAGTAGGATTTTAGTATGGCAATGTGAAAATGTATCATATTTTTCTTTTAAATACAGGAAATCCTAAATGTTCATAGATATTTTGCAGAATTGGGGATAGATTAAGCCCAGATATTTATATTTCACGAAAATATAAGTTGTGTCAATGTTAAAAAAACATGTTTGAAGTTAGTTCACTTAATTTCAATTTTGACCATGTTGGTTGACACATTTGGCATCTTTAAAAAAACCAGTGCCTTTAGCTACCACTTTTCCTGTAGCCCTTGTTCCTTATATCCAGGTTTGTAACATTGAAAGATTCTTGCTTTTTGGTGAAAAGGTTAATATTGCTCTCATCACCCATTGTGTATGATTTTGTTCTTCCCCTTCAGTATATCAAAGCCCAGAGTGCTGGTTGCAGCTGCTGACGGGTTTCTATACATCTACAATCTGGACCCAACAGACGGAGGTGACTGCACTCTACTCAAACAACACAGGTAACTGTTGGTGTAGAATGATACATGGCTAATTAAAGGGATCTAGTATTTTTGTTGATATGCAAAAACAGCACAGGGTTGATGAAAGGTCTATTTCTGTGATACAAAATGTCAACTAAGTGATGTGTGAACATTCCACATTAAATTGGATATTATATGGCTGGGTAATGGGCAAAAACGTAAAATAATGTTCACTAACCCATTGCACTGACTAAATACACAGTTGAAAGTCTCCACTGGAGACTTTCAAATCCCAAAACTTCAATCATACATATCTTTTTAACTTAATATACATTGGGAAAACCAAAACCTGTTCCATGCTTCTATTGGTAATACGAATACACAAGGTATGTTAGAACTGCTACAGTTCTAAGTATTAGTTTTGTGGATTTTGACAATGTTACTAGATCATCCCTTTAATCTGTGAAGAATAATAATGAAGATAACCTGTTACTAGACAGTGTAATTATCTGGTGTAAAGTGTACTGTAACTGGTGTAGAAATGAGTGGAGAACACTAACCAGAATAGACTGCTGGTTTAGAATATTAAAACTCAATGATTAAAGCAAGAGTAAAACAGACTGATATATTCTGGTAGTATGGAAAGCATTTGGGTGGTGTAGAATAATAAGATGTAAAATGCTGGTGTGCTATACTGAATGCTTAAGATTGTAGAAAACTTAGCAAGCCTCTGTAGAAAAGAAGACTGATTTAAAATGTACGCTATACATTTTATCTACATAGCAAGTCATGCTGTTGCGATTGGAAACCTGAATTCAAAGCATCAACTCAATTTATAACACTGCCCTTTTTTTGGTATTAATTTACCATCCAGGTTAGATGGCCTAACAGAGGGCAGTGGGGGCCTCGCCGGAGCCTCATCATCTTCGGCAGGTGGGGGAGAGGGTGTAGCCATAGCAGTGGGGGCAGCGCCCTCCCCGGGAGAAGATCAAGTCCCAGCGGCGGGATTCTCCCCCTCTCCGAAGTCGTTTGCAGTGGCAGCATCGGGGGGGACGAGGAGTGTAGATCTGCTTTCATCCTCACCCCATCAAAGCCCGCAAAGAGGTATGGCTGGACCACATTGCTTAAACAGTTATACATAATCTTTATCAATTTTTCCTATCATTCTAGCTATTTAACTTATGTTATTTTCATTGCATGCATTTAATTTAATTTATTTTCTGTTCTTCATAAAAAAATGCATGGAGATATTTAAAAAAAAATACATGTAACAAAATTGTGATACAAATTATTTACAGCAAATGTCTTCTGATTAGTTAGATTGAAATTAATATCAATTGAGAATTTAGACTGATATTAAGCTCCGAGCACATTAGCTTGGCTGTTAACGTTTTTGTATGTATACAGGAGCTCAGGACGATATAGCCTCAAAGACCACCAAGATAACAAAGAGTACACTTTATTTGTGTTTTTTTTTGTTTCTCTATGCGGGAGCGCGGGACCTTATAGTCCCAAAATACACAAAAGACTCTCAAGATCACAAAGAGCTTGATGCAACGCTACATTCATACATATTTGTATGCAGACAGGCTTGAAAATGTGCCCCGAAGATTGTTATTTTTCCTCGTTTATCCCCTTCCAGATCCTGTGCTGCCTGCTGACCAGAGCCACCAAGAAGAGCTGCTGGTCGCCGCCGACACCGATGACGATCAGTTTGCTGCCCCCAACATGGCCGCTGGACTCAACCAGCTACGGCTAGACGACGACAACGAATTTCCTCCCATGATGCAACACGCAGAATGAGTGCAGTCCCATGATTCATCACGCGGAATAAGTTTACTCCCATGATGCAACACGCAGAATGAGTGCAGCCACATGATTTATCACACGGATTGAGTTTATTCCCACAATGCAACATGCACAATGAGGATTAGCATTTTGCATAGGTTTGGGGATAAGATGCACTTGCACTGCTTGCAGGTACAAATTTACATCTTCAGCATGTTAATACAAACTTGTCTCCCATAATGCAACACATGGAATAATAAAACTGAATAGTGCATTATGGGTAGAGAATGGTGCAATGAATGGAAATGATAAAACCAAGGCATTATGGCGATGGGGAAGTTTTAAAGTATATATACGCTAACGCACAGAACGCATTTTCATTGGACTGTATATACATCGTATTATGGGAAATAAGTTTCCTCCATTACGTAACAAACTATGATGCATGATGGGAAATGAATCCCTTCCCATCATGCAACATACATAGTGATCAGCAGGCATTATGGGTAATGTTTATTTCCCCATAATGAAGAACATAATTTCTTCCCATGTTGTAAGACGCAGTGAATGATCATACTCATAGATAGTGGGTGAGAGCTAAAAACAAGTTTTAAAAATGATAATAAAGCATCTATTTTTGTTTCATATGATGTTGATTTGTCATAATTTCATAATTGCCTTGATGTAAATCAGCCAGTGAGTATGATTCATTAAGATCTATATATTCAGGCTTGGACATGAACAAATAATCTCACTCTGTTCGAGGCATGTTATACCGAAATCAAATGGTCTTTAATTGGTTAGATAGTTGTAATGTGTTTTATTTTGCTTGGCTCAATCTGGGATACCAGGGGAAGATTTATATATATTTTTTCTCATACATTTGTGAGAATGTGTGACCTTTTGATGACATTAAAGGGATCTATATGAAGTGTTTAATATATCTCAGTCAATAAATAGCTGTTGCTAATGTGCCATAGAGTATTAAACAAACCTTTTAAAATAAGATACGGAAGCTGTTTCCATTTCAATTTGGCTCACATAATTCGGAAACTTGACAGTTTAAATGTGTCAATTTAATTTGATTTGAGGAGAACAAAGTTTAAAGCTCTTCTTGCTTCATATTCTATGATTTGTTTAAATTCAATAAAATATATCGTCGTTATTTGAATTTCTTCCTTAAGTGCTCTTCATTTTTCTCTTTCCTCACTTTTTATAAATTGTCTTTGTTTGCATGGGGCAAGCAGTTTGGAATTCTTTTTTAAAATTAACCTTCTATGTACATGTCTTTTGGAAATATTCACTGTACAATCCTGTCTCCTTTAATAGCTGATTGAATGATGGCAAGAATTTGCAGAGTTCTTATTTATGTATGAGGATTGGATCTGAAAATATGAAAATTTCTACTAAGAATGTATGTATCTCTTCAGCATTGTAGAACCAATACAGTAAAACAAAAATTCATTTTGTATATGATGATGCTTTTGCTGATGAAAATTGGACAAGTTCATTTTGTAAGATTTCTGTTAAAATTTGGATTATTCTTACTATTTTGTAATACATGTGTATCTTATTTTTGTATCTTAACAATATGTTTGCTGTTGGAATAAATTAGCATTTAGCAATATATTTTAGGTTTGAAATGAAGGCTTATGTACATGTAGAAGTTTAAATTCTCTGCATAATTTTGTGTTATTTTGTATGTTATCTAGTATTTAAAAAAAAGGGGGGGGGGGGGTTCAGGCTTTAACAAAATAAAAAAATCAACTTAAAACCATTCACATTGTTCCCAACTGAATTTAAATGTAGCCACTTTCCTGGTTTAGTTTTCTCTCATTTCGAAAGAATTCTAGAATGTAAGGTGCTGAATTAAGTTTTTTTTCATGGATTTTATGATTTTTTTCCTCCATTTGTGTGTGGTATAACTCTTTTGAAATGTTGCAGCATTTATAGCTTGTTTGTATTGTTTTCAGTACAGCTAATGATGTTTGTATTTTTTTTTTTTTAGTTCGATAAATTGGTGTTTACTAGTTATCTTATTTAGACAGACCACCAGTGCGCTAAGAAACGCCCGTATAAAGCGCCATATAAATGCAATTATTATTATTATTATTTTAGCTAACAAAAATGTTGGGCATTTTAATACTGTTTTATTTAATAGCACAAGCCAATGTACATATGCACATGGAGTGCAATTTTATGCAATAGGCATGATGGTGAGATCCATAGAACTTGAGCACATAGAGAAAATTGACACACTTTTACATGCAATATACAGAGCTGCCAAGTAGTACGGATTTTCCGTATTTAGTACGTTTTTTTGATGTAAATACGGAAGTACGAATTGTAAAAAATAAATACGGAAAAAATAATAGTAACGGTCCGAAAATAGCAACACAATTTGTGTTTAACCCTGATAAAACTACTTATGAAGATACATGATACATATTTAAAATATAATACAAATAAATCAAACAAACTAATAAAAATGCTGGTGTGATCGACAGAACCAACTTTGATATGAACGCACTCGTAAAGGGTATTTTTCCTGCGCGATTTGGCTTCGCAAAAAATATGATTTTTTTTTATTTTTATTTTTAGGATAACAAACTGTGTGATTTGTTTTCTTTAGATGTTGGCAGCTCTGCACCAATGCATATTTAGTGGCATACTCATTCATTCTGTATGTTATACACTAATACAAATAAAATAAAATATAAAGTTTCTTAACATATCTTTGTCGCGCGAAAAAATACTGATTTCCTTGGCAAAATACTGATTTTCTGGAGTGAGAATACTGAAATGCTCAAAATGAACTTGGCAGCTTTGAATATACATTGTAGTGTATATACACACCTCAAAAAAAAGTAATGCTACACACCTTTGATCGATTATAATTCTTTTATAATTGATTTATAGACAAAAAAATAATAAAATCCAGGCTTTCCAATGATACAAATGATGAATATAAATCTGTGATCAAACAAGTATGATCACTCAATGTTTTGTTGCGTTACTTTTTTAGAAGGGTGTACATATTTCCCCCTAACGTGTATAAAATATTCAATACATTTACCCTGTGTGCTTAGGTTTAATACTAGAATGTTCACAGAGATCAAGATATAATAGCACTTGCTATTTAGAGCATAGTGATATACGGTGAGGAAGTAAAACATGTACCTTATTTAAATCTTATTACTTCATAGTCGTATTAGTTCAAAGAAACTATGACTTTTGTAATGACCAAAATCTTTAGAATTTGGTTTCAATGATTTGCTAACTGAAAAAAAAATCAAGACCAAGAGATAACATGTCATGTGATATTGAAGAGCAGCTAAAGTTGGCATATCTGTTTTGTAAGAGGACATTTTTTTAGGGAAGGAGACGAATTTTGCCCTGCTATTGGTATGCAGATTCCTATGTAAGATCGTACAAACTACGTTATCCATGTTTGTGTGTCTGTGTGTATGGTCGTTTTCATAATCCATTTGTTTGTCCTTTATAATGCTTTATTTGTGTCTGTATGTGCCGTTTTCATGGCGGGGTAGGGTAAAGGTTTATTTTCATCTTATGACGGAGGAGTTTATATATGTTGTAGTTACATGTAAATGTTTGAAGCCACAAAAGTATGTGATTATCAACGTTCACATGGTATGCATTACTGTTTGAACTACATGTTTAGACAATAATTGTAATGTTCTCTGAGCATTTTCAATCTCTTGATCAAACTTCTTGAAATCTTGATGATTTCCTCGCTTTATATTCTCTCTCTCTCTCTCTTTGATATTTGGTGTAATATCTATCAATATAATTATATTATCAATGTGAAACAACTGAATGGATGCCATGCTAAGCTTGTCATTTTTGTAGTGTTATGTAATATACAAGAAGAAAATATTAAATATATTGAAAAAAATGTACATGTATACAGTTACCATAATTCCACAGAACTATATATTATGCGATGTAGATACATGTTCTGTTTTCTCTTTTTATTGTTATATAAAGGTACTGATTGCTTATTAATAAGATATAATGATTTTTGAAGTTTATTAAATATGAAACTGAGAAGCAAACATAATAAAATGAAAAGCAACTTGAAGCAATTTTAATTTTCATATTGCATTAAAATTTGCTCTTTTTTCTGCTTGCATGAATGTGTTGGTAGTATATTGTTACTACAGTGAAACCTCATTATAACAAGCACCTTGTTATACTGCATATCTTGTTGTATCAGGGCTTGTAACAGAGCTTGTAATAAAGAGGTTTCACTCTATTTAATATTTGTGACTGGATATAGCAAAATCCTGCACTTGTTGGTAAATCATGTTTTGGAGAAATGGGCAGTATGAGTTCACATAATGTATGTAAAAGACTTATATTAGTAAAATTGAAACAATCATCTTTGCCAAATATTGTCCAATATTTTAGAATAAGGCATAAAATTAAAGCTTGTGATGAGGCCTTTCTAATGGCTTGAAAAATATAAACATTTAGATTTTTACCGACAAGTGCAGGGTTTTGTTTCAAATCAATTACACAACAGTTTTACACCAAATACATGTACACACTTAAACTTGGTAATTTTTATGAAAATGTTAAGAAAGAAGCTTTTATTCGAATTACAATTACATTTCACAACAGACATCATCCAAGAGTATAAATCAAAATCTCAGTGTAAAACAGTATTACGAAAGTTCATTCTCATGAAATTTAAAACTAACACGATCACACAGTGTTGCCTTGTATCGCCGAACTCGCATCAATATTCAAATTTGCTGTTAAAGGGATCTAAAAGGAGCAAGCAAAGTGATATTCGCTAAATCATTGCACCGACTCTGTACAAAGTGATAATTTTCCAGTGAATAATAAAAATCCAAACACTTCAATCATAAATATCTTTTTACTGAAAGGGAAATTTAAAAAAATGAAATTTGTTCCATGCTTCTATTAGTAATACAAATACGACAAGGTATGAGAAAACCATTAGAAGTCTATTAGAAGTGGATTAGGACAATGGTACTAGATCCCTTTAACATTTCATTGGCATAATCAAAACAAAACATTCTTCAAAATAAGCCTCACATGATGCCAAACATCTTCTATTTCAGTTGACCCAACATAACTTTGGGGAGAGTTCCGATATTCTGTGTGAAAAACGTGTCAAATAGTACATCAATGTATTAAGTAATGGTTTACATCCAATTCAATGGATTAACATTAGCTGCATGAAAATGGATGAAAACATGTAAGGTAAGTCACAATAAGGTAGGTTACAATTGGTAAGGACCAATACACAATATGCTACAATAAAATAATCTGTATTACAGTGGAACCTCTTTATAACGAGATCCTTGGGATTTTGACAATTGCCTTGTTATATCATTTTAACAGGGTAAAACAAAAAAGAATGTAAAAGGGCTGGGACCAGCAAAATTATTTTGCTATAAGAGCGTTTTGTTATATCAGAGCTCTTTACAATGAGGTTCCACTGTATTACAAAATAAATCTAATAGATTCTCAATATATATGCTTAGTTATACAATGTACATAAATACAAACACAATTTTTTTTTTGGACCATGCAAGGTAACGTAATTGGTCAAATATGACAAACACAGAACATTAATTCTAAAACTATTAGCCCTAAAAAGACTAGGGACTGATTTGGTTCCCCCTTCTTGGTTTTCAAAATTTCTGTATGATGCAAAGTTTTCAGACTACATTGCGACTTTCGTACCGAGTCTTGTGCAGCTTTTGATACCAAATGTATGCGCATCACGACTATTGTTGTGTTGCATGTCAATTTAAGGTAACATATTACACATAAAAATGCCCCTAAAATCTGTTTCAAATTGATTTTGGGGTAAAATGCATTCTAATTTGGGGTGGTCAAAAGAAGGTCAAAAAAGGGCCTAGTCTTTTCAGGGTTAAAGGGAAAGTACTGGACACATGTTCATGTATGCCTCGAGTTGCTTAATTTGCAAAAAGTTTTTTTTTTAAATCTGTCGATAGCACTTCAAAAACATGATAAAACATCAATAAAAAGAAACTAAATTCTACAGGTTTAAATTCTCTTGAAAGACTTGTTTTTTCTCGATTAAAAGCAAACATGCAAAATTGAATTACACAAAATTATCATCAGTAGCACATCTTTAGTCCATGTTTAACATTAAAATTACCGTAATCACCAGTAACTGGTTAAACCGTTTCAAACAAGTGGAATTTGTCTAGGTAAACTTGTAACTCATTATCAATGCAAATCATTCTACTTATTGGCATCCAGACAAAAGAGATCTTGACTTTCCAAGAAAGGTTCTCCAGTGATATGTCCTCTTGATCCGAGACTAAACTTCACTAAACCTGGACATAATATTATAGGTGACCGGTTAAACCATTACACTGGAATATCAAGAGACCCCCTTGTTTGTATGTCACTATAGGCAGAGAAATTTGCATTGAAAATGAAGAGTTACAAGCATACTTAGTCCAATGATATCAAATTCCACACAGATGCGAAATGGTTTAACCAGTAACCGATTATGTATGTCCTTTTAACCAATGTTAAACCTGGACTAAACATGTACCACTGATGAATATTCGGGTCAATAACTTCCATACAACCGTTTCCTAGATCTAGCCATTAACCATCACCGTTAAAAATCTCTAGTAAAAGCCTTACTTGTATACAATAATAAAAACATTCTTTATTTAATATCTAAAAATGCATTATATTCCAACCATGAACAGTTCATCATCATTACAAGCAATGGCGTAAGGCATTGAATGTATTCCTTTCGTAGTAAAAAATACTCGGAGGGTGGGGGTCAGAGCGATTTTGCCCCCCATGCTAAAAGAGCCAATCAACATTATACAATAGTATCCACAATTTCCATAAAATGTAGTGTATACTAATTTCAGAGTGCTACATTAATGTAAAAAAAACTTGAAAAGTACAGGAACTTTCTTATTGTAACAGGATTTGTTTCAAATGTAAAATATTAACAATATTTCAATTTTTCATATATTTTACTTAATTTTTTGCACTTGAAAAACCCAGCAATAAAAACCCAGGCTGACTTCTATAGTAAGAAAAATACACTAACCTTTCAACTGCATTAAACCTGTACATAACGCCACAGTCCCGATTGACCAACATTGAATACAATCATCATAACTTTGGTATCATAACTGTTTCAAAATGACCCTAGTTTCTATCGCCCAGGACCACTGGCCGGACATGGCATCTTGAGTGAGGAGGGGCATAGTAACTGTGATGCCTGAATGGGACGGAGCCCCCAAACACTTCGAGATGGGGTGTAGCCCACTCAGAAAGTCAATATCACTATAAGCCTAATATAATTTGTGAAAATATGAAGTAAATATCAATTTGTGGATACAAATTTTCTAATAATGAAGCCCAAACTGACAACATAATTTTCCCTACGTACCATGTACTGTTATTCTATATATTTATATAAAAAGATTGTCTCGCTATTGTTTTTTTTTTATGGGGGAGGAGGAGGTTTCTAGTCAACAAACTGCATCTTCAGCACCCAGGCCCACTGGCAGGGCATGGCAGACGGAGCGAGGTTGGGCATTGTCACTGTGATGCCAGCCTGGGACGGAACCCCCACCCACTTGAGGGGAGGGGCGTAGCCCAGCATGTTGACAGTGGTGGAGGCGGTAGTGACGGGGTATCCTAGAACCACCGTGTTGTTAGCCGGCCAGTCCAGGACAATAGCGTACACGTTCAGTGCGTTGCCCGACATCTTGCTCGTGTACCTGATGTGAAGTATGGGAAAGACCAAAGAAAAGAGAATTGTTAAAAGTACTAGAACAGAATTTAGAATAATTTGACTGCGCAGCGTCAAAATATATGCCATCGCCTATCTTGGTAACCCACTTCATTGCGGAGGCCTACAAATTTGTAGAGATTTGATCACAAACTGAAAGAAATGAAGCATTGTAACAATTTTGTCTTCTTTCGAATGAGGCAGCACACCTTCTATGCAAAATCGTGCAAGACATGGATCATGAACTATAAATAGCCACCATTACACAATGTTCTTTTACAACTCTAGAAATCATAACAGGACACTGGATTATAAACAATATTATGATATTATGATAAGCGCATGTTACATGTTTTGCACTGAACACTTACCATACAGTCCCAGAGATGGAGTCATTCTGTTGGCGCCACGGTCTTGTCTCAAAGATAGCATCACCGTTGACATCCAGCCAGCTTCCCATTGAGCGAAGACGCTCCTCAAAGATCGGCACGATTCGACCATCTGCAGTCGGTCCAATGTTCATCAGCAGATTGCCATTACAACTGATAGAGGAAAGAATAACAGAATGTATGTACAATGAGATTCCACTGATTCAATAATCTAAAAGGACTAGAAATTGTTAATTCATAAATGGCATAATGCTCATGTACTGGTGCTTCCATCAATGTCTAGCTAATGGCCAGTGGAGCATTGCGACAGTTTCCCCAAGGACTTCTGGTCAATGGTAATTCAAACCAAGATATGTTCTTACATGCACATCATCATCATGTGCCCATCATGTGTCTTTCATGTGCCTACCTCACAGTAGAAGCTAGCAGCTCGATAAGCTCATCCATGTCCAGATAATCTGCCAGTGGAGCATACTGCCGGTATCCCCAGGACTCCTTGTCAATGTTCATATATCAAATATGTTCCCCATGTGATTAACATGTGACCTTCATGTGACCCTCATGTGTCTATCATGTGTCTTTCATGTGCCTACCTCACAGTAGAAGCTAGCAGCTCGATAAGCTCATCCATGTCCAGATAATCTGCCAGTGGAGCATTGCGACGGTATCCCCAGGACTCCTTGTCAATGGTCATACAGTTCTCCCACTTGTGTTTCTGTAGTACTCCTGCAAAAGATCACAAAAATCAAGATGTCTTATTTTCATCCTCCAATACAAAAACTAAATTGTATGATTTGTAGCATTTATAAACAGCCTTAAACTATCTTATTTCATACAAACAAAATAACAATTAGAATCCATTGATTATACTAAGATTTTGTAATGCACGAAGTTTTTACTAAGAACTGATTAAAGATTGTAATGTAAACATTGTAATATATTATGCCTATTTTTTAAAAGTCATGCACAGAGCTCGCTTCTTCAAATGCAGTCATTGTAATCATTCACATTTTACACATTATTTTTTTGCTGTTTTCATTTCTGCCCTGCAGATGATGTTAATGCTTTTCATACTTACAATTGCATATTTTCATATGAAAGGCAGAATAATATTTTTCAACAATAAAATGATCAACAAATCAAATAAATGTATACAATATGTGTACTATCAAATACTGTTCAATTAATAATAAACACAATATTTTATTTACAAAACAAATAAACAAATAAATGAGTCAAAGCAAAGCAATGCAAAACTTTAAACTGGAGAGAAAATGAAAATAAAGCAGGGGAGAAAGAGAAAGAGAAAAAAAACAGCTAAAAAAGGTGAATGATACTAGTCTAGTGTATGTTTAGTATGAGTATATGATTAGACACACAGGATAAAAGAAGGTGAAGAGTGATTATTAATACAATTGCAGATCTATATTGTAAAAACTTAAAAGAAATGAACATTTAGTGTGTGATTGCGAAAAATATGACATGACTAGAGCACGGAGATTGCCACATCTAAAAGTAACAACAAATTATAAATAAAACAAAACTGTTCTAACTTTAAAAATGCATGTAATATATTGTCAACATTCAACATCCAACAGTAGCCTACATGCAGAGATCATTACTTGTACTTTATATCACCTCTCATACAGTCAGAGGAATTTAACTAGCAATTCAATTTGCTGTTTTGTTTTTTTACATAACCAGCAAGTGTACTCGGCTAGCAAGAAGCAAACTCAATAAATGATTATCCTGGGGAAAGCTTATTTTCTTTGCTCATTTTCATTTATATCATACATAACATTATATTACATCATATTACATCAAGGTTTAACATAACCATGCGTGAATCGGTCTTCATATGCATAGAAGCTTTTCTTTTAATATTAATGCATATCACCATCAAAGGCATTAATTAGCAAGCAAGAAAACTCCATTCATGCTAACGTACCGGGATTGAATCGGTCGTCACACGTATAGAAGCCGCCATGTTTACATGAGACACCCTGTCCCCACCGGTCATTGCTGACTATGGTGTCCTTCACGGGACTAAAATCAAACCATTTTTAAATTTATATTTGTACATGTTTGTTGGAACACCGATATCCACAATACTCAAATGTGATGTACTTCCATCATTATGCACATGTATCTAGGGTCCACAATATTTGTTCAATCGATAGTCCTTTGTGAATTCATGTAAATAAGCAGAACTAATTTGTTTTTAGCAAGTTAAATGAGAAATAAGATAATTTTCATATACAAAACTTAAAGGGGTAGTACAGTTTTGGTAAGGCTGAACTTTAGTAACCAAACCTGGACAGTAACATTATAAACTAATAGTTATAACTCCACCATGCTCAAAAGGTATACAAAATTACAAACGACTAAGTAAAAAGCCCGTTATCATTCAAAAAGAGCCATTAAAACACAAGAGGGCGCTTTCTAAAAAGGCATTGGTTTCAACCATTTTTCATACAAAATAATGCATGTGATGTTTTATTGAAATAATGATTAAATAGAGAGATCATCAATAACTATTTAAAAAACGCTTTTGAACATTTTTGAAAAAGTGCGAGCATTTAAAAAAAATTTTGAAAAATCAGCTAATTATTTGGGCCCAAATAATTATAGGCTCAGATATATTTATTGATATTTCAACCGTTTCTGGGTCGATTTTGACCAAATAAAGTTTATTCTGCCATTAAAATTGCATGTTCTCTCAAATTCGACACTCAGTTTTTCATTACCTCACAACAAAATTGTGATGTGCAGCGCCCTCTCTACCAAAACTAAACTATCCCTTTAACGTGAGTTGCTCGCCAGATTATTAGATAAAGAGCAAAACTTGGAAAAATCATGCCGCAAAGTAACACATTTTGGAATAGATGCAGAGGAGTAAACATGTGAAACCAGAATGAATCCTTGCTCAATTTTAAGTGCATTGACATACCAGGACTGAATCTGTCCATACAAGTGTAATAGCCACCGTGCTTACACCTGTCGCCTGCTCCCCACCGATCATTTGTCACTATGGTATCCTTCACGGGACTAAAACAAAAACAATTTGGTTGAATGGTTGAAAAGCAACCTCACAAATATAAAATCTATCATGGGAGAGCCTTGTAATTGCAATGCAATGCAAGTACATTTTAAATTGATATGAGGTTTGGTGCTCTATTAATAGATGATGAAATGAGTGAATATTTTTAGTCAATACGGAAAATAAGTAGCACAAGATTAAATTCATGCAAGTAAATGTAAAATGGACACAAAATGCAAAAAGTACACATGGAGCTGACGTAGAGATGAAACATTGTCATGTGCTTTGAGCACGGAGGCCTCTCAAGTCTCAACATACCGGGATCGTATTTGTCAGAACAAGTGTAATAGCCACCGTGCTTACACATGTCGCCCTGTCCCCACCGATCATTCGTCACTATGGTATCCTTCACGGGACTAAAAACAAAAGCAGTTTGGTTGAATGGTTGAAAAGCAACCGCACAAATGTTAAAGCCATCATGATAACACATACATGTATTATCCTTTCCAAATTGATCAAGCATCACTATGGTCATTACCAGAAATTTAAATTGGCCACTAGCAACTCTTGTATGATGAAGTCTATGTTGGAAGTTTATCTGATGTGTCGTTTTGGCCACCTGAAAGTAGAGCTAAAGAGAGAGCCCTGTAATTGCAAATTTGCAATGCACAATCAATTTTTAATTGATACGATGATTGGTGCTCTATTAATAAATGAAAAAATTAGTGAAAATTAGGAAATAATCTGAAAATAAGTACACATAAGATTAAATTACGATTAGAATAAGATTAAAGTACGAGTACATGTTAGACCAACATAAACAATAATTGAGGATGCATGGAGTTGACGTAGAGATGAAACATGGTCACGTGCCTTTAGCACATGCAGAGGCCACTTAACATACCGGGATGGAATCGGTCCCCACAAGTGTAAAAGCCACCATGCGTACACATGTCACCCCGTCCCCAACGATCATTCGTCACTATGGTATCCTTCGTGGGACTAAAATGAAGAGAATATGCTTTAAAGTACTAGTAGCAATGGATAAATTGGTCACTATGGTATCCTTCATGGGACCAAAATGAAAATATGAAAGTACTAGTAACAATAGATCAATTGGTCACTATGGTATCCTTCATGGGACCAAAATAAAAAGAATATTATGTTTCAAAGTACTAGTAGCAATAGATCAATTGTCACTATGGTATCCTTCGTGGGACTAAAATGACGAGAATATACTTGAAAGTACGAATATCGACAATAATATCCTTGGTGAGACTAAAATGAAGAGAATATGCTTAAGAGTATAATAACAATGGATCATTTGTCGCTATGGTATCTCAGTGATTGTTTACAAATGATATGGGGGCATCTCTTATTCCCCCCCCCCCCCCCCCCTTTTCTGGCCATTTTCTGCTTATAATTGCACGGGCTGTGTTTTTTATTTTATTATTCTGTTGCCCAAACTCAAAGTCGGAGTGCGGCTTTTATGCTGGAAAGTATGGTATATTATGTTTCCATTTCCTACACTTTTGTAAATTCTTTGTACACATTAGTAAACAACTGTTTGAAAACAAATGTTGAATACCTGCTGTTGTACAGCCAGGCCAAGAACTCTGTGCTGTTCCAGTATGTATCATTGGCCTCCCAGTCACCATCCGACCATAACACCTCCGGCTGGTATGTCGTAATGATCTCCAGCAGCTCGGGCCATAGCACTTTCTGCAAATTGGTGGAAAAAGTACATGAATTTTCAAAATACATGTTATCTCTTTTTATCCACACTGAAAATTAAATAATAAGTACAACGCATTTACTGCACCAAAGTGTTTTTTTAATGGTTATTTTGTCAAACCTGTGTGGTGACCACCTAACGGAAGTAAGAAAAGTGGCCACTGAAGAACATATTGCTTTTCTCTGCAGGGGATCACTTTCCTGTGAAGGATATATAGTGACAGATTGATATGTTGCTAGTAGTACTTTCAAACATGTTCTCTTCATTTTAGTCCCATGAAGGAAATAAGTGTTTCTTTGCTCCTTGTTTCTTTTCTGGTCAGTTTCCTTATGTTTGAAATACATTATTTTCATCTATAATAGTTGTGGGGGAACTTGGCCTGCTAGCACACACCATACAGATTCATGCATTGCTGTTGCAACCAAAGTACTATTGGACAGTAAGGTCATTATTTTTCAGTCCCGTTCCCCTGTAGCCTGTTCAATTCAAATGTTTTGCTAGAAGGTGGTCGAGCAATGTAAATGGTCATACTAGGGTATGACCATTAATGCACCATACACACAATTTATTTGGAGTACACCTAGAGTACATAGACAATGCATGGGTGGCAAATCTCTGAACCTTACCGGCCATGCATTGTCAATGCACAGATTGCTCCACGCAACAGTATAGTACTTTCTGTGTGAGTTCCTCTAACCAAGCTCCCCTGGCCGAGTTCCCCCGCCACTCTAGAACAATAACAATTCCACAGGTATCTACTTACCTCACAGTACTCCTGTGTTTTGAATTTGTTGGCCTTGTCAGCGAGGTAGAGAGGGTTGAACCACTCAAACAGTGAGTGGTACAGGCCAAAATGAATGTCCGTCTTGTTTCTGATGGCTGAAGCAAGGTCCCCTGTGAGGATTTGAAAGAGAATTTAAACAAAAGGATTAGTCAGGGCTCTAAATTTGAACTAGCCCGCTCACCTCACTGTCCCAGGTCAAACAAAAATGAGCTTCAGGTCACAAAAATGTCATGCCGGACTGTGTAACTAAATAGAACAGACTATATAACATTTTTCTTTGTTTGGGGTCACCCAGGCCAAGTCTTGGTTTGGGCCAGTAACATTTGATATGTCTTCTATTTCATTTGCCCAACTGGCCTACAAGGGAAACAAAACAATCTAGCTCATTGTTTTATTTAGCGATGGATAGTATAAAAATGTTAAAAAGTACTGGAATATAATTTTTTTTTAATGGGGAAAATGTGAGAAACACTAATTATACTTCAGATGTAATTTCATGTTTTCATTATATTTTGTGAATTGCAACATATCACGCAGAATAACACAATATCTTGCAAGTTTAGTGGTAGAATAAACTTTTCTACTTTACAATTTTCCTTTTTTACTGAACCCCTTTATGAATTATTGACATAAATTTGTAATTTAAGTAAATTGCTATTTATAAGAAAATAAAACATCATGAAATGCAATTGGGCAATTCCACCATAACGGAATTACATTCAGAGACGTTTTTTGCTCATTATTTCATTCCCTGCGCAATATTCTCATGACTTAAGTAAATTTTGATACTTATATAAGTTGCACGGGTAACCAGGCTACAACATGATGAGGAAATGGTTTTATATCTTCCATGTGTTGTTGCACACTAGACCAATATGTGTGACCGTAACGGAATTACCGGAGAATGGAGTTTTTTTTTTGCTACAAGTTTGCGTTGAGTTTCTCTGAAATATAAGACACTTTGAAACTGATTTTATGTATTTTTTCTATCTTGATAATGTCAACTTCATTTTGGAACAAGTAGGTGCATAAACAACACAATGATAAGTTCACAAATTCACTTTTTTGAAAAAAGACCACTGTAACGGAATTACACAAATTTGTAACGGAATTACATCTCTGAAAGTTTCAAGGTAAACTCAATTATTTTGCACTCAACTTTTCTTACATGCTAATGCAAACATCAAGGCTATCTAGCACTTGAATATAAACCATGATTTGACTTATCTGTAAAGCAATATTTGAACTTGTTATGTGTAAAATAAATGAAAATATATGGCAAAAATACAAATAAGAATGAAATTTGAAAAAAATATAGCTAAACTCCAGCTTTATTTCGGTTTATTTTCAGCTTCATATTAGTAGGCAAGAAATTAAAAAGGATTGCATCAATTAAATGAAAGAAAAATCCTAGAAACTATGTCCACTAAAGTGTGTAACGGAATTACACAACTTGAGCAGTGGGATCAACTTTTCCACAAATCGGTACATGAACAACAAAAAATTCACATTTTAGCTTCAATACTTTTCAAAAATCAATAATTTGACAATAATAACCATATTTGAAGTAAAAAATAGCAACATTTTTAAATTTTTCCTTTACTTCAAGAAAAATGGTTAAATTGTGAAAAAACCCAAAGTAAAAAATAAAAAAAAGTACCTATTATGTGACATGCTAAAGAACTGCACATCATCAATATCAAGAAACATTTAAACAATTTAAAATCACAAACAGGTCAAATAATTCAACTTTCAATGCTATAAAGCCTCGTAAACTTCCTGAATATTGGAAATCTAAGTGAATGGAAATGCATTGTGAATGGGCAATTCCACTGTTACAGAATGACATATAAGTGATTTTTAGCTCTGTTTTCTTAATCATATTTAAAATTCCTTTCACTTCCACAGTTTTTACAACTTTAATAACTGGCAGGGGTACTAGAGGTACAAATCTATAACACTGTAGCGTCAGGAGACCAAAATACAATAATAACGGAAAGGGGTCTTTTATTCAACACTAACTTTGTAATGATTTTCTGCAAAAGCTACCACAAAAAATTCTTCATTGGTAATAAAAACTTATCATTTAAGTTACAAACTTGAATTTGGTACATCTTTTTTCTAGAAATTATCTATTTTAACCTCTGAAATTACCTTAAGACAAACGAATGTCACTGTAACGGAATTACGCCTGTGAAATCCACCCATGAATCCACCCATGAAAATGCAATTTCTTGGTTACATTTTTCTGCGTACAGTCTACAGTAAAGAATTTGTATGCATTGTTAAACAATGTATGCATTGTTAAACTCTTACATAAGGACCAGAACAAATCCTGAATGTATGTGTGTGCGTAACAGAATTACAAACAAATCAAGATTTGTTATATAAACTCTTGTTATATTCTAAAATTATTCTTTTAAAAATTCATCCTAAAGTGATCTTAATTTACTCTCAAATCAATTTAGAATGCGTTTTCATTCATTTCATGAAATACATGTACGGATATAAACATGTATGATCCAAATACAAAAAGTTGGCATATTATAAAATATAAAAATCGAATTGCAAAAAATGAAAGACACCTTTAGGAATTCTCATTTGAAAATGCAAATACTTTGTACATCTTCTTTGATCTGCATACAGAAGCACACTGAACACTCAATGAATTCTGACTTTATGATAATGAATAAAACATATCTAGCCTGTATTATGTATAGTTTTGAATATCTTGAAGCCTATTCTGTATTTATGTTTGATTTTATATGCTTCAGTTTAATACAAATTTACATAATTAATGGTGAGTTATGAGCCCTTAACTGATCAATGATATTCAAATCTACATACAAAATTATTAATATTAAATCTCCTTGAAAGTTGAAGGTATGATTTATATCTTAAAATACATCAATGTAAATTAATGTGAGAAAATAAATGTAGAACCAGTGTCATACTAATTACTGGATATTTTTTAATTTTTGTTATTGTTTTCGTTTTTCCCTTTCTAAAGTACCAACTTGAATCTGCTGCATCTTCATAATTTCAGTCAAGTGGGTCTTGCTGGAAACTAATTTAATGATAGAACATTATCATCTCTATTATGTTCATGGAGAAATTAGAGAAATTATCTATCGTGTATCAATTTAGTTAAATCACCATTGATGCAATATGAAGCATGTGAGGTAATGAGTCACATACAGTAACATTGTACAGTACATGTACATGTATGTATAATGACTTATTGTCTACATGGCTACAGTTCATGCTATTTAAAGGGTATTTCTACATTCAGAACAAGAAAAAATGTTATTTTCAGCAATATCATTCAATACCTTACAAACCATGTGCATGTAATTCCGTTACGTAACGGAATTACTAATACTGTTACGCCATTTTTGGAAAAAGTAGTGACATTATTTCAGAAAATTATGTTGGAAGTTCTTAGGACTATGGTGAAGGAAGAGAATTCACAATGACATGACTAAAGAACAAGTAATAAGATACTGAGAAAAACTTTAAACGTTTTATCGTAACGGAATTACGATCAAATGTGCATAGATTTTTAAAAATTCTCAAAAAAATATGCAATGAAGTTACTGCCCATGCTTTACAATTTGTGATTGTTACAACATCGTATGGAAAATATGAGAAAATGAGCAGAAACAGTCATTGAATTAAAAGATTCACTTTATTTTCACAAAATGAAGCTGATTTATGAATAAAAGGTCATAAATTTCTGTTCAATTCAAGCAGAAATATTTGAAAAACCAATCGAGCTATTTACAAATGGCTTTCAGTTTCCTAAAATTCAAGTTTTCCTCTATTGATAACAGTTTGATTTAGGGAAGATTGCTCAACTTTGAGATGTGGTGTTTTTGCCTTCTCTCATACGGAATTGCCCAATTAGCAATTCTTTTTTCTTAAAGCTAAATAACAGTACTTTTCTTCCAGGTTTAAAACTACATCTTTAAATTTTGACACCAATTTAAGGCTCCAAGGGGGTGTTACAAAAAGAGTTGCGATCAATCGCAAAGTTCTGATTAATTGTAAGCGAGTAAATAGTATAGATTTTACCGATCAGGATTGCACATTTAGGCGCATTTTATGACTTACGATTAATCGCAAATCTTTATCATAGACATAGCAACACCCCCAGTGAGCTGTATCTTACCAACAAGATCTCTCTTGGGTCCTACATCCATGGAGTTCCAGTTCCAGGAGTACTTGGACGGCCAGTTGGTGTATCCTTCATGATGCTTGCTTGTGAGCACAACATACCTGTACACAGGAAACAAAACAAATGGATGAAATCGGATGGTCCTGCACAATTTTCCCATCGTTCAAATATATATATGGCTGCCAACAAGACTAACTCTAACCTAAACCCTAACCTTAATTTGGTGGCTAAATGTTAGCGTTAGTGGCTATGGTTTATTTTAGTGGCCAACGTTACATTTGGTGGCTATGCTATGGTTAGATTTAATAGCTGTAGGCAAGAAGTCTTGTTTGCAGTAATGCATTGTCTACCAAGATGTGCCCACAGCACAACTAAAATAACGGATGCTCTATGCAATTGTGCAATTGCTTAGAGCATCCGTTCTCTTAGTCATGCGGTGGGCACGTCTTGGTAGCGAATGCCTAGAATAATTCAGTAATACAAACCCAATTTATTATTTAAATTTAAGTTATTTAAGACGTGGAGTACAAAACTGCATTAGCACCACTAAGACAAATGTCTATGGGAAAACTGTTCGGAGTCACGTTTTTTTACTAAGGCCTGAAACACATCTACAAAGTAAATGGTTCACTCAGGTGAACCATTTACACGCAATATATGCTAATGAGCGGGAGATAACAATACCGGCCATTCGTACACTGTTGCGTTCAACAGTTGAACGCTGTGTTTTAGGACGCATCGGTAAGGAAAACGGACGGGGAATAATCATTTTATTTCTACATTTTGCGGTCTTCAAAACAACAAAGTCGGTAATTATTATCAAAGTATATGAATTGTGGATCACATAAACGAAAGTTTGTTTGCATTTGCTGGTAAATTGAGGGAGAAATCGGCCGACAAAAATGTTTGTTTCCGTTGGATAGTGCAGCGGGCGGAATAGGATTATCTCCGCACAACGCCATTGTAATGTACAGGTCTATGTGTGGCCTGAAACACATTTTAACCCGTTCCCTTCAGGATTATGAAATTCCATTTGACTTTGCACATGGCCCACCCGGTTTCCATAAGGAACGGCATACAGACGGCCTATCACAAATTTGCAGGAAAAAAAACAATAACAATTTAGTTTGCAAAAGGTATGCCTGGATTTGCTCTAGATATTTGTCTTTAATTATATAGTGAGCACCCCTTTTCAACTTCATTAATGATCTAGCATACTATTTCTAGGCAGTTAAGTTTCACATTTTTTTCAAATAGAATCAAATCACAGAGTTTAAGTCTCATCATGCTAATTACAAATATTAATTATTATATCTTCTGTTAATGATGCTGGCCTATTTATTATTCAAACATTTGTAACGTCATAATAATGACCAGCGACTAATGAGTTTTGTAGTCGGTCTTCATTTATTTATTTAATTGCATCATAAATCACTGAACTAATACTAGTAATAAGACATACAGGATTATATTGATCTGTTTATTAACCTTGCTCCAGACGCCTTGAGAATTTTAGCCCATTCATTTGGGTCAAAGAACTCTGCCTTGAACATCGGCGCAAAGTCTCCGTAGGTGAAGCCAGGTTTGTAGTTGTCCTCCATAAATTCGATCACATCCTCGTCCTTAGCCCCTTGCCAGTCCCACCAAAACCACTCGGACTTGAAACTCGGAACGCTGAAGACTCCCCAGTGGATAAAGATGCCGAACTTCGACTGGTCATACCAGGCGGGCAGCGGCCGCGAGTCCAGGGAGTCCCAGTTCGGCTGGTACTGCGCACTGCCAACGGCGAGAAGGGCAGACATCGCCACAACCAAAAGCAAATCGGAAACCTGGACGCGAACCATGTTTTGTGACGTTATAGAACGATTAAGAAATATTCTGAATCTCTTATCTACAGCTACAGTCTTACAGATCTTCCCTGGTTCCTATGCAAAATTTATAGTTGTACTTTCATGAGGAATTTCGCTTTTCTGTCGTGCAGGAAATAGTATAGCAGCAATCTTGCGGCGAATCATGTGACTCGACTCGGGCACGCAGCGCAGCAGCGCAGACGCTGAATATTCTACTTTCAGGCCTTTTGCATTTCATTCAAATAAGAGATTATTGATTACATGAAAATATTTTAATTAGAGAAGAGTCAAATTATTTCGTTAATTTATTTATAAATACGATAAAAATGATTAATAAGAATCGAGTGTTTTACATTAGAATATACTTCTTTTCTTTGTTTATATAATAATCAAACAACTTACAACAGACTATCTTCAGAGATCACCTGACCTGCGTTTTTCCTACTCTTAACTTGTAGATGTTGTTGTTTTGCCATGTTCTATAGATACCGCCGAATCGTGGGGGGGGGGGGGGGGGGAGGGGGGAGGAGGGGCACACTCTTTATATTTCTTTATTTTTAAGAATGTTCCCCTTATATTTAAATACTGTTTTTGTAAATTAAAAAATTAAAAATGGGGGGGGGGGGGGGGGGGGGGGGGCTTGGTGGCAGCTAGGGGACAAGTTTTGCAATATATCATGGTAATTTCATTTATTCATTTACCTTTATATATAAGTTATGCATATATAGGCCTAAGGTAATTGCAAATTCATATTTGGGGTCATACATTATTATTGCTTTTCACAACATAACCATTTTTTTGCCATTTCGAACCATATAATACAACACAAATGTTAAGCTCCTGCTTGGTCCTTGTTTTCTATTGTTTTGATATTTTCTTATGTATCAGGTTTTGTTTCATAGATAGATAGATAGATATATCGGTTTTTATTGAACACATAAAATGAACAATACTCTAGTCCGAGGACTAAAGTGCCTTGCGTACAAGACAAATTATTATATAAACATTCATGAATAAATATGGCACAATAAAAATATTATTTAACATCAAAATACAACAAAATAATATATGCATTTGACAAAATAAGCACTAACATGGTATCCTAAAAATTTGATTAGTATAATATATGCATATCCTCATTTAATTTAAATTTTAATTTGAATCTAACAATAATAAAGATCAATTTACTAATTCGTTATCAACTTACTTATTTAATACTAACTAAATATTAAATCTAACAAAGTATAAATTAATACAGTAGGCTACATGTATATCTTTAAAAATTACAATAATAAGCAGCAAAAAAGTGCGGTCAGAGCATTATTATAAAGAGATCCAAAAAACTTTGAAAAAACAAGATCCCAGTTACTCGTTAACTCCTAATTTAGGGCACAAGATTACTAAAAACTTGTAAAATAAGAAAAAGGAGTCATAAGGCATATATGCCAGACAAATCCAAGAGAAAACGTTAATTTAAGTTAACTATAGTGGCATACAAAGATATCATTATTATCATAGTGCGCCATGGTGGCATAAAACAAACTTATCCTCTTAGAATGACGCTAAGAGCATGACAATTATTTAATTAAAGGATATCAAATCCCACTATTTTTTTATATCATATTCCTAACACAAATTAAGTTTATCATACTCAATAACGAGTAGATCTAACAATCAAATGTAATATCAAAAAGGAAGCAATACAAAGTATCTTCAATTAAAATTGAGTAATTAAACAAGTCTTAATTTATGTTATATTCCTAACACAAATAAAAAGTTTATCGCATTCCATTTATACAAAGTACATTAATACAAAGTATGTATAATTAAAATTGAGTAATTAAAAAGTTTAATTTGTATTATATTCTTTACAAAAATTAAATATAACATTCAATGACAAATACAAAGTATCTTCAATTAAAATTAAATAATTGACTTAGTTTTATTTTATATTATATTCTAAGCATAAATTAAATTAAATTTGATCATATTCAATAACAAATACAAGGTATATTAATAAAAAGTATCTTCATATGAAATTGAGTAATTAAATAAGTTTATTTTATATTACATTGTATATCCTTAACATGAATTAAATTGATCGTATTCAATAACAAATACAAAGTATTTTCAATTAAAATTGAGACTTAATTGATAACATTCTTATTTTATATTATATCCTTAACATGAATTAAATTGATGATATTCAATAACAAATAAATCTAATAATAGGCAATCCTCGATTCCATCTCTCATTCGATTACTCAATTAATGTACTTTTTTTAATATCACATTCAATTATTAGATTTATTTGTTATTGAATATGATCAATTTAATTTATGTTAAGAATATATTATAAAATAAAAATGTATTCAATTAAGTCTCAATTTTAATTGAAAATACTTTGTATTAATGAACTTTGTATTTGTTATTAAATAAGATCAATTTAAGTTAAGGATATTATATAAAATAAAACTTAGTCGATTATTCAATTTCAATTGAAGATACTTTGTATTTGTTATTGAATGTTAAATTTAATTTGTGTTAAGAATTTAATAATAATTAAAACTTGTTAATTACTCAATTTTAATTATAGATACTTTGTATAATGTACTTTGTATAAATGGAATGCGATAAATTTAATTTGTGTTAGGAATATAACATAAATTAAGACATGTTTAATTACTCAATCTTAATTGAAGATACTTTGTATTGCCTCCCCTTATGTTTTTCATTGTTTTTTTTGTTTAATTTTATTTAAATTATTCTTTAGAACTATTATTCAACTACTGTGAGCCCCAAAACAAAACCATATTCTACAATGAAAGCACTTATTTAGACTGATGATGATGATGATGATGATGATGATGATGATGATGATGATGATGATGATGATGATGATGATGATGATGATGATGATGATGATGATGATGATGTTGATGATGATGATGATGATGATGATGATGATGATGATGATGATGATGATGACAGTTGAGGAGGATCAAAGAGGGGTAGGATGAGGATCAGGGAAACACTGAGGTCAGAGGAAGAACTTGATGGGAGCCTAAATGTATGTAGGCCTACTATAATGTGCTCAGATGTGCTCAGAAATGCTTGAAACATTCCAAGCATTTTTGTACTCTCTTGATTATACTTTCTTGAAATCTTCAACATTTCTTTGCTTCATCTCTTATGTCCCTGTCTTTGTTCAATATATAGTGTAATATCTATTGAATATAATGAAAAAATTAATGAATGCCATGCTAAGCATGTCATTAGTTGGAGTTGTATATAACATACAAATAAATTTGAACAATGTATAATATAAGAATAATGGTGAGGCTACAATTACAATATGTATATTGTTATCATTATTCCACAAAACCGCATGGATGTGTTCATTTGTTTTCTTCTTTCTATCATTATGTAAAGGTACTGATTGCTAAAAGTGCATGTATAATCACTTTTAAAGTTTATTTAATATGAAACTGAAAGCAAACAAAATCAAATGAAAAGCTGAAGCAATATTAGATGTTATATTGCATTGATATTCACTACTGTTTTTTCTGCTGGCATGACTGTATTGGTTGTAGGCTACATGTATGTTACTTTCTAATGTTTTTTGAAACTTTAATTTACAGTTATCAAAATTGGTACCATATCAAATCAACCACACAGCACAATTTTACTTATACATCTATCTAAACAAACACATTAAACTCCAGTCACTTTCATGAAAATGATAGAAATGTTATTTTTATTCTATTACCATCACAATCTCATTTCAGAATAGACATATCACCCAAGAGTATCAAAAATAAATTACACACATAAGATAAAATAAGAAGATTGTCATGAAATGTAAAATGCCAATATTATACTAGAGAATTTCATTGTGCCATAGAACTGGCATCATTTTTAACACTTAAAGGGGTAGTTTAGTTTTGGTAGAGAGGGCGCTGCACATCACAATTTTTGTGTGAGGTAATGAAAAACTGAGTGTCGAATTTGAGAGAACATGCAATTTTAATGGCAGAATAAACTTTATTTGGGGCCCAAATAATAGATGATTTTTTCAAAAAATTCATAAAAATGCTTACCTACACTCTTACAAAAATTTTCAAAAGCGTTTTTTAAATAGTTGTTGATGATCTATCTACTTAATCATTATTTCAATAGAACATCACATGCATTATTTTGTATGAAAAAGGGTTGAAACCAATGCCTTTTTAGAAAGCGCCCTCTTGTGTTTTAATGGCTCTTTTTGAATGATAACCGGCTTTTTACTTACGTCGTTTGTAATTTTGTATACCTTTCGAGCATGGTGGAGTAATAACTATTAGTTTATAATGTTACTGTCCAGCCTTACCAAAACTGTACTACCCCTTTAAAAGGGATCTAGTAACATTGTCCAAATCCACAAATCTTACTTAGAAATCTAATGGTTCTCTCGTACCTTGTTGTGTTCGTATTACCAATAGCATGGAACGTTTTTTTTCTGTATTCCATTTGGTAAAAAAGATATTTACGATTGAAGTGTTTGGATTTTTAATTATCCACTGGAAAGTTATATCTGTGTACAATGTCAATGCAATGAGTTCGCGAATATCACTTTCCTTTTTTTTGCTCATTACTTGGACATATAATATCCATTAAATGTGAAATGTTCACACATTACTTAGTGGACATATTATATCGCAACAATACACATTTTAGCAACCATTCATTACTTTTCGCACATGTCAACAAAGTTACTAGAACTCTTTAAAGACTGGGCCTTTTTTTAACCTTCCCATAACTAGGGCAAATTTTTACAGTAAATACAGTTTTGCAGTAATATTTTTCAACAATTACATATTGACAACTTTCTTTGTACTGATTATCTGCCAATATTTAATTCAAAACATAATCAAGTTTATTCATGGAAAAGGCCTCACATGATTTCTAACATCACCTACTATTTCAGTTTACCAAACGTATTTCAGTCTTTCAAACATATTTGAAACATATTTCAGTCTATTCCAGTTTAAACCAAATAAAACCAACCAACCAAACAAACAAATAAACAAACAAACATAATATACAACTTTCTGAGAGTTGATATTCTGTATTAAAGTATGAAAACATTCTTTAGGTATAATAAGGGTTCCCATGATACCATTGATTTCAGTCATGTTTTACATCCAATTTGAATGTATATGTGCACAAACAGATGATCAATATCACTGTATAAAAACATGATATGCTGCTAAAGGTGACTCTAGCAAGATTAATTTAAGATACATTGTATAAATAATCAGTAAAAACAAAACATTTAAAAGATTCCCTGTATACACATTTTCATTGTATATAAATATTGTGCCTTTTAATTTAAAGATATCAATAAACTGAATTGAATTAAAATGAATACTTAGTAAGTGCATGATCAGGGGTGCCTGTTTTCAGACAAAAGCCTGAATTCAGGCCCTGGACCCTGTTTCATAAAACTTTTCCAATTGTTGTAAGTGTCCAATTATTGTAAATACTATGACAACAGCTATAATGCTATATTCTGATTGGCTGTTGACACAGTAGTTACAATAATTGGGCACTTACAACTACATATTGGAAAAGTTTTATGAAACCGGTCTCTGGTCACCTATAATTTCAGGCCGCCATAGTAATTTTCCTCCAAAATCAGGTATCTCAACTTATAGATAAACAACTTAAAACTAACTTATTTATTTCCTTGTAAGAATTATTTGGTAAAATATGACATGCACAGAACAAGGTACATGTAAGTCGTTTAACAGTCTTAATAAAGAAAAAGTACTGGACTTACAATTATGTAAACCCCAAATTGTATTTGCAAATTTTAAAAGACAAAATATACTAAGACACAAAATCTACCTTTAAAGTTTAAATACATAAACATCAACAAATGAAACTACAATTCTACAGGATTCAATTTATTTAGAAAAACATTATTAATTTATAGGCTTTCATTGGTTTTAAGCATCCAAAGTTTAATCATGCTTCAAATAAAAATGGGAAGAAAAAAAATGTCTTAATACCCCTATACTAGTTCTAGCATTAAAGGGATAGTTGAGTTTTGGTAGAGAGGGCGCTAGACTACTTATTTTTTTGTGAGGTAATGAAAAACTTTGAAAAAAATTTGAAAGAGCATAATATTTAAATAATAAAATCATCTTTGTTTGATCAAAATCGGTTCAGAGACGGCTGAAATATCCATAAATATAACAATTTGTAATAAACCTGGGGCCCCAGGTTTATTAGAGAATTTTGAACCAGCCGTTAAAAATTCAAAAAAATGCTTCCTCTTTTCAAAAAGTTACAAATAGGTATTTAAATAGTTGTTGGTTATTTCTCTATCTAATCACTACTTCAACAAAGCATCACATGCACAATATTTTATTCAAAATGGTTGAAACCGATGAGTGTTTAGAGAGCGCCCTCTTACGTTTTAACAGCTCTTTTTGAATGATCATAACATGATTTTTACTACGTCATTTGTAATTTTGTGTTCCTTTCTAGTTATAACTATTAGTTTCTAATGTAATGATGCAGGTTTTGGTTACTAAAATTCAGTTTCACCAAAACTGTACTCTCCTTACCAGAACTCAACTATCCCTTTAAGGACCTAATCACATGAAATGCAATAAGACACAAAATCTACCGATATCACCTTTAAAAAAATGAAAATATAATGTTATAGGATTCAATAATTTGAAATACGTCAACATTTTTCACAGCCGAGGCCAAGTTCCTTCAAAAGATTTTGAGGCCAAAACCAAAACTACTTGTTAATTGTTAAGTTGCAACTTCAGGGGCCGAGACCATTGGTTATGATGGTCGAGACCATTTAAAATTGGTAAAGGGGGGGGGGGGGGTTTGAACCCCCCCAAAACAGTCATTTTTTTCATCAAGAGTTGGGCATCTATTTGCTATGAAACAACGGTACCAAAACATATAACCCTGTGTTGTTATCTGCATGGTGAAGGCAGGCTTGAAACTAGATGGATCTTCGACTGCGCGCAGTCGAAAATGATGCCTCCGCCATTACGCAATTTATTTATATCAAGCCCAAATCAACATGTACACTGAATTAATTCTGTCAACACAATATTGATGGTACTCTGTCTATTAGATCTTGACGTATCACAATTATGAGCTATAAGTGACCTTGACCTTTGCCCTCATGACCCCAAAATCTAATGACTACAATTGTAATCTAATGACTACAATTGTTCCCTAAGATACATTCAGGTATCAAGTTGGATTGAAATCTGATATTCAGTTCTTGAGATTTCCAATCACAAGCTACTTTTACATATAATGAGCCCTGTGACCTTTGACCACAAAATCTAATCAGTTCATTGGCTCCCCAAGAAACATACATGTACCATGTTTGGTCAGAATCAGTCAATTGGTTCTTGAGATAACGCGATCACGAGCTGTTTCTTGCATATAAAATAAGCTCTGTGACCTTTGACCTTTGACCTCATGACCCCCAAAATCTAATCAGTTCATTGGCTCTCCAAGGAACATACATGTACCAAGTTTGGTCAGAATCTGTCAATCCCTTCTTGAGATTATAACGCGATCACGAGCTTATAATGAGCTCTGTGACCTTTGACCTTTGACCTCATGACCCCAAAATCTAATCAGATCATCGGCCTCCCAAGATACATACATGTGCCAAGTTTGGTCTGAATCCGTCAATCCGTTCTTGAGATAACGCGATAACGAGAACGGGACGTACGGACGGACGGACAACCCGAAAACATAATGCCTCCGGCAACTTCGTTACAGAGGCATAAAAAGGCCTCAAACGTGTCCCTCCCAGCCACCCTAGCGACTTTCTATACTTATTCAGATATATACGTAAATATATGAATACAAAACTTTGTTATTGTTATTTTGATAGTGAACTAGCTGGTTCAATATTTCCCTAGTTTCTACCATTAAAAAATCCAGGCTGACCTTTATGGAAAGAAAAATAATATACATCAACCTTTCAGCTGCAAACATAATACATAATTGTCCAAATAAACCCAAATACTCATAATTATGAAATATAATTATATATGATTTAGTTATTTTGATAACAAAATGGTTCAATATTGTCCTACATGTAGTTTCTACTTGACATACTGCATCGTGAGCACCCATGCCCACTGACATGGAACGTTGCCCGGAGTGAGGAGGGGCATGGACACTTTGATGCCCGGCTGGGACGGAGCCCCCACCCATTTGAGCGGAAAGGCGTAGCCCAGCATGTTGACTGTAGTGTAAGGGGTAGGGATAGGGTCTCCTAGATCCACTATGTTGTTAGCCGGCCAGTCCAGGACAATGGCGTACACGTTCAGTACGTTGCCCGACATCTTGCTCGTGTACCTGATATGAAGTATGGGAAAGACCAAAGAAAGAGAATTGTGAAAAATTATAGAACAGAAGAAACAACATGATGATTGTTTATCGCAAACTACACACCAAAAATGGCATTAATCAAACTTTGACAGAAGAAACAATTTGTTGATATTTTATCGCAAACTACACACCAAAAATGGCAGTATAATAAAATTCTCACTAACCAGGATAATTAATGCATTATGACCCCAATTAAATTGTATGTAGTCCTAAAAACACATCAATAAAAAGAGAGGCGTGATTGTGTTAAACTTCTGATATTGAGTAGAATAATCAGAAGAAGATAAGCCCTAAAAGTTATTGGAGATTTATTGGTTATTTTGCAATTGGGAACCCTCTTTATCATCACCATCCTTGAGACCCCGTTTCGAACCCAGGGGCTTGTTTTATGAAAGGGTCTTAGCTATGTACGTTGTCTTATCTTATCTGGGCCCCGTTGCAGAAAGAGATACAATCGATTGTAAGTTACAATTGATCGTAAGTCAGAAAATTTACGCATTTCAACCAATCAGATTGCGCATCTAGAACACGTGATGTGACTTACGATTAAATGCAACTTACAATCGATTGTATTTCTTTCTGCAACGGGGCCCTGGTGGCGCGGAGCTTCAATGTGTTTCGCACAGAGCGTCAATAGCAGTTGGAAATTCAAAAGCTTTGTTTAGGGTCTGAACGCGGGGATAGTTGCACTCTAGCTCCACGCCAAATAAGTTAAGACAACGGTCGTAGCTAAGACCCTTTCATGAAACAATTAGCTCCAGGCTATTATGTGTGAAGAATAGCGCTATAAGCATCAGACCATATCAACTCCTCTTATACTTATTTATAGGTTGTTATTAAAAAGGTGTTCTGTCTTTTAAATGTTTTAGCAATATCTGTTTTAGAAATATCTTGCAACAAAAAAACACTAGTAAGCAAGTAAAAGCTGCACTAGCTTACATCGAACAACTGTAAAAACCACAAATCCACATAAAGAAGGTTACTAGTTTATGGATTACACACTGATAATTAACCTGTGGTACATGTACGCTTTGGACACTCACCATACAGTCCCAGAGATAGAGTCGTTCTGTTGGCGCCACGGTCTCGTCTCAAAGATCGCATCTCCATTGACTTCCAGCCAGCTCCCCATGGACCGAAGACGCTCCTCGTAGATGGGCGAGATACGACCGTCTGCGGTCGGTCCAATATTCATCAGCAGATTGCCATTACAACTGAAAGAGAAAAGTAAAGAGAAAGCTAATGTGATTCCATTGAATTAAAGGACAACGAAACCCCCGCAAAATGTTACTTTCATAGGCTCTAAGAGATTAGGAGGAATAATCTCTGAATGTTAGAGCATAATCGGACAAGAAATAAGAAAACTATAGCTCTTTGAAGATGTCAACTCCTTTTATGGTGGACTCAAATTTACATCGCACTCTGATACGTTTTGACTACTCCCCATATAATTTGTACACAATTTGTTCAGTTTTCTTCATAGTAATACCTTTCAATTCCCCAAACTTGTGAGATTTTGTCTATAAATGTATTCTACAAAACATTAGTTGAACTCAATAGAAGGGTGAACATATATTTTGAGAAAAATCTAAACAAATGGATATTTTGTTGTCCACAACCTTTAGAGAGTAAGTTGCGAATTTGAGTTACTCATGGCAATTAGTGGCTATTTCCAAAGAGCCATAGTTTTCACAAAATGTCATGAACATGTGACCTTCATGTGTCTATCATGTGTCTATCATGTACTTACCGTAAAACTCCGTGTATAAGGCGCACTTTTTTCCGTCGGAAAAAATTTCAAAGTCGGGGGTGCGCCTTATACACAGGTACAGCAAAAAAAAAAAAAAAAAAAAATTATGATTTTTTTTTTTTTTTTTTTTGGGTCACCCTGTAGTCATGTTCAATGTGTATTACACTGGTCTATAAGGCATGACAAGAGCTTGATGTGAGGGGAACATTTATCAACATATACCTTTTTCCTACATACAAATGATAGTGGTTAGTAAAACAAAATACAAGTTTTGTAAGCAGTTACACTGCAACTAATTGATTATTCAATGTTCATGAGTAGCAGCATTCATTTAATATTCAATTTTCTAACCAGCGGTCATACATTTTTCTCATTAAAAAACAGTTATTAATGAATTTAGCATTTTGCATATTTAATGAGCATTGCTATCTAATGAAAACATGAATATTCATGAGCAGAAGTTTTGTAAAAAAAAAAAAAAAAAAAAAAAAAAGTTGTTTTTTTAATTTTTTAGAAATTTTAGAAAGTTGGGGGTGCGCCTCATACACGGGTGCGCCTTATACACGGAGTTTTACGGTACCTCACAGTAGAAGCTAGCAGCTCAATAAGCTCATCCATGTCCAGATAATCGGCCAGTGAAGCATTGCGACGGTATCCCCAGGACTGCTTGTCAATGGTCATACAGTTCTCCCACTTATGCTTCAGTATCAATCCTGCACGAGATCACAGAATAGTAAAAGAAGATGTTTTGAAATATAATATTAAATGCTTTTTCACATATAAGGTTGTTTATATGCATCATTTGAATCTACTAAATGTTTTGTCATACCCAATTTTCGGGGACCCCCTTGAAAAAACAGCTTTTAGCTGACAAGGGCAATCCATTACACGAGCAGAGTATGAATAATCAAATAAAATTTCTATAACAATGGTATATAATATATAGAATGTTGATACTTTTTTCCAGTCATAAATAAACCCTGCAATGCAATCAGATCATTGTCACCTACAAATACATGTATACAGTTTCCAAGTTTGATGTTGATCGGCTCAAGCTCTTTGACCATTGACCATATGATGCAAAATGTAATCAGTTCATTGACCCCTCAAAATACATATAGGATATAATACTAATACACTTGATCATTCTTTCTAAATTGCACTAAAAAATTGACCGTCACATGTGAAGAAGCCATTATTTTGTTTGCAACACCAGTAATTGCATTCAGTAAACAAGAAGCCAATTATAATGATAAATTTGTGTAAATTTAACATACCAGGATTGTATCTGTCTTCACCAGAGTAAAAGCCGCCATGTCTTAACCTGGTTCCATTTCCCCACCGATCATTCGTCACTACGGTATCCTTCACGGGACTATTTAAAAAAAACACAATTTGGTTGAATTTGTTAGCAGCAAAATACCCACAAAACACAACTGCACAAGAGTATAAGTCATCATATGAACATCATGTCCATGAACTGGATGTCCAACACTTTGCAATGGGTTCATAAACAATGCAATTAATCGACAAAACTTACAGAACCAACAGGGCATTTAAAGGGATAGTATAGTTTTGGTCAAACTGAATTTTGGTAAACAAAACCTGCATCATAACATTACAAACTAATAGTTTGCTCAATAGGTATACCAAATTACAAACTACCAAGTAAAAAGCCTGTTATCATACAAAAACAGCTGTTAAAACACAAGAGGGTGCTCTCCAAAAAAAAATTAAATAGAAAAATGTGCATGGAGATCATCAACAACTATTTAAAAACCTTGTTTGTAAATTTTTGAAAAAGTGTAACCATTTAATATATTTTTTCAGCTGTTTCTGAACCGATTTTGATCAAATAAAGTTTATTCTGTCATTCAAATTGTATGCTCTTTCAAATTTGATTTTCATTACCTCACAAGAAAATTATTATGTGAAGCGCCCTCTATACCAAAACCAACTACATTATTATCCCTTTAATTCCACTGAAAGGTATTTTCAAGTCCTAATTTTCTCAAACTAGCTTTCATTTTCTTTGATATATACAATAATTATCTGGCAACTTTAGAATTTTAGCTTGCAAGAAGAGTTTAAACTCTATATGAGGATTAATCTACCAAGTAATAAGTATATTTAAAAACATAACTGAACTATGCTTGAATGTTAAAAAGAAATCAGAAGTCAAATCATTCAATAAGCCCCCATTTACACAAGAGGACATAGTTTAGACACCTGGAATATTCAACCTTTAACCATAAGAAATAATTACTTTTAATAAAACTAGATGGATCTTCGACTGCGCGCAGTCGAAAATTATGCCTCCGCTATAACGCGATTTTTTAATATCAAGCCCAAAATAACGTGCACTGAATTTTGTTTTCATATATATATTATGAGTTCTGTGACCTTGACCATAGACCCCAAACTTTGATGGCTACATTGGCTCCCAAGAAAAATTCAGGTACCAAGTTAGATTGAAATCTGACATTCAGTTCTTGAGATTGTGCCATTACGAGCCATTTTTGCATATATATTGAGTCATGTGACCTTGACCTTTGACCTCATGACCCCCAAATCTAATCCAATCATTGCCACCCCGATGTGTATGTAACTCATTCCAAGTTTGAAATTGATCCATCAAACAGTTCTTGAGATATCGCGAGGATGCTTTTTAGCACATATTGAGTCCTGCGACCTTGACCTTTCACCTCATGAACCCCAAAATCTAATCAGATCATTGTCACCCCAATACGTACACTCATACCAAGTTTGAAATTGATCCATCAACCGGTTCTAGAGATATCGCGAGAACAAGGCATTTTTGCACATATATTGAGTCCTGTGACCTTGACCTTTGACCTCATGAACCCCAAAATCTAATCAGATCATTGTCTCCCCAATATATACACTCATACCAAGTTTGAATTTGATCTGTCCACTGGTTCTAGAGATATCGCGAGAACGAGGCATTTTTGAACATATATTGAGTCCTGTGACCTTGACCTTTGACCTCATGAACCCCAAAATCTAATCAGATCATTGTCACCCCAATATGTACACTCACACCAAGTTTGAAATTGATCCGTCAACCGGTTCTTGATATATTGTGAGAACGAAAACGGGACGTACGTACGGACGGACGGACGGCCGTACGTACGGACGGACGGACGGACGGACGGACGTACGTACGGATGGACGGACAACCCAAAAACATAATGCCTCCGGCCATTTCTTTGGCGAAGGCATAAAAATTAATAAACATTCAAATAGAGATATTTTCAGAGTTAATTAAAATGCCAGCTGTTTGTTTGTTCATAATTTATACAGTATATATCTGTTGGAATGATAGTGTTAATAGTGTTATTATGAATAAAAGGCTATTATATGGCCATGTCATAATTTACAACAATTCATATGACAGGTGTTTCTGGAATGATTTGTATTTTAAAAACAAAGATTAATTTTAATTCCTACATTTCTATATACTTGAACGTTGAAGAGATAATCCCTAAACAGCTCTCTGGGGAAGCTAAACTGTATTAAAGACAAATTAAAGAGATATACCTGGTGTTGTATAGCCAGGCCAGGATCTCTGTACTGTTCCAGTATGTATCCTTGGCCTCCCATTCACCATCCGACCATAACACCTCTGGCTGGTATGTCTTTATTATATCCAGTAGCTCAGGCCAAAGCAATTTCTGCAAATTGGTGAAAAAAATTCAAAAATCTTGGTTATTTGATAAACCGGGCCCCCGATGGACTTGCACCAGTCGGGCACCGATGATGATTGATGATAATAATAATAAACTATATTTATATAGCATCTACTATAATCGATCAACATTACTAAGCGCTTAACTGACAAATAGCAGGTATTTCATAATCATCTCCATTATTAAAGTAGCTGATACCATTGCACTTTTTGTATACTTAATACTAACCTCACAGTACTCCTGCGTAGTGAAATTGTTGGCCTTGTCAGAGAGGTAGAGAGGGTTGAACCACTCAAACAGTGAGTGGTACAGGCCAAAATGCATGTTGGTCTTGGTCCTGATGGCTGTAGCAATGTCCCCTGTGAACATTTAAAAAAGAGGATTTAACAAAAATACATATGATATGATCTCATTGAGGGCTTTAAATTAGCACTCGTCCACAAGCCCAGAACTAGTAAAAAAAAATAATAAGTTTCAAGCCAACACAATTATATGGCTGACTGTCAACCAAAAAAAGTTCAGTCCTTCTCTTGCCAATGTTCTAATAGATAGCCTACTTGTTGTATAATGCAAACAAATTCAGATAACAATGTTGCGGAGAGGAATTCAAGTTTGGATAAAACTTTATGCTAACTAGGTATGTATGTTATCAATGTAAAGTGATCCATTAACTTTACATTTTTTCTGAAAGTGATATTGAGAATTCAATCATATACCAATAATAACCAATATATGAATATCAATGAACATTCATCTTAATGATGTGTGATAGTTTCATAGTTCTAAGAAGAACTCTGCTGCCCTAGTAAAAAGGTGAAATTTGATGTCAGATTTTATCATCATTTGCCGATTGATTTGAATACAATCCAAATCAATCATAGGAGATATTTGAAAATTCAAAATCCATTTCATTCTCCTGTTACCTTAAGCCAAACAAGGCACAAGAGAAATGTGGAAGCTCCAAGTGGTTTAGGCTGAACTTGACAAAGTTAGGGAACCAACACCCCAAAAGAATCTAAGTAATCACTTTTAGTAATCTATTCCACCAGCAACTTCAGAAATGTGTCTCAAAAAATTGTTTATTCAATCTTTTATATATATTCATAACAAACATTAATGGGTAGACCTGCAGAACAGACTACTTTTTAAATCACATTAGTCCCTAGTTCCTAGACAATAGTTTTTGTAGAGCTGCAGCCATGGGCGTAAATTTGTTCGGAAAGCACAATGCATTGGGGGGGCGAGCAATTGTTCACAAACAATGCTCGCCCCTCCAATGCATTGTGTTTTCCGGACAGATTTACGCCAGTGGCTGCAGCCCCATGCGTACACAATTTAATGATGATGAGTTTTCAAATTATTTTTCTGAACTTGTAGGTGGAATGAATTCTACCAGGACAATTTAGAATAGACCTCTTTAATTTATTCAAAAATTATGTTCGGGTGGTGGTTCCCTTTAGTGGATCACTCAAGCCTTCACTGTATCTTACCAACAAGATCTCTCTTGGGTCCTACATCCATGGAGTTCCAGTTTGCGGAGTACTTGGATGGCCAGTTGGTGAATCCATCATGATGCTTGCTTGTGAGCACTACATACCTGCACATAGGAAACAAAACAAATGGATGAAATCTGATGGTCCTGCATTTTTTTCTCCATTATTCAAATATATGGCTGCAAACAAGTAAAACCCTAACCCTTAATCCTAATTTGGTGGCTAAATGATAGCTTTAATGGCTATGGTTCGATTTAGTGGCTAGATGTTTAGATTTGATAGCTGTAGGGCAAGTTTCTTAAAGGGGACCACCAGGCAAAGAACAACATATATACTTTTTATGTTTTGGTAACGTTTTGTGATATCAAATAGATACCCAACATTTTGCCAAGGGTTGTGTAATTCATAAACAATGCAATTAATACCTGGACACAGAAAAAAATAACAGTGTACATAAATGTAGAACATGCATGCACGTGCTTGCAGTACAGCAGTGACTGCTAGCCATGTATCTACTACAAATTGCCTACAACACACAACAGTATGGTAATGACCGTATACATCGTATCCGGAAAACTACCCCCTGGACAATTACTGACCCCAATTACATCCCCCTCCCCCCCCCCCCCCCCCCCATAATTGAATTCTAAAGTTCTGTTATTTGAATAATGATAACTAATTTAATTTTAGACTTTACTAAAATTGTATGTGAACAGCTACAAGCTGTACTATCCCTTACTTTAAGTACTACTTATTAAATGCTCAATACTTATCATGTATATAATGTAGCCTAAAAAGGGAAGTAGTAATATTGTCCAAATCCTCAAAACTTAAGTGGAACTCTAGTGGTTCTCTCATACCTTATCATATTCATATTAACAAAATTAACAAATAAAAGCACGGGGCAGGTTTTGTTTTCAAATTTCCATTTCGTTGAAGAGATATTTACGATTGAAGTGTTAATTTGAAAATGCTGTGTACAAAGTATAAGTACAATGAGTTAGTGAATATCACTTTGCATTTTTGCTCATATCTCAGCCAAAAAACATCAAATTAACGTGAAATTTTCACAAATTACTTTGTGAACATATCAGATCACTCGATCCAATACACATTTTATTAATCACTCATCACTTTTTGCACAAATTGCCAACAAAGTTACTAGATCCCTATCATCCCTTTATAACTCTTTACTAGTTAAAGGGATCCAGTAACTTTGTTGACATGTGCAAAAAGTGATGAATGGTTGATGCAATGTATATTATTGTTATCTCATATGTCCACAGGGTATTGTGTGAAAATTTCAAGTCAAATGGACATTGCATGGCCAAGCAAGAGAGCGAAAATGCAAAGTGATATTCAATAACTCAGTGCACTCACTTTGTATACAGAAGAAAAACTCGCCCGGAGTTTTTCTTATCTGAATACTTTGATCGTACATATCTTTGTAACGAAAGGGAAAAAAGGGAAAAACCGAAACCTGTCCCATGATTTTATTGTTAATACGAATACAACAAGGTATGAGGGAACCGCTAGAGTGAAAATTTTATTTTGAGGATTTGGACAATGTTACTAAGTCCCTTTAAGCCAAGGCTTAGGATTAATTATATTTATTAATTCACCTCGCTCCAGATGCCTTGAGAATTTCAGCCCATTCATTTGGGTCGAAGAATTCTGCAGTGAACATCGGTGCAAATTCTCCGTAGGTGAAGCCAGGTCTGTAGTTGTCCTCCATGAACTTGATCACATCCTCCTCTTTCTTCCCTTGCCACTGCCACCAAAACCATTCGGACTTGAAACTCGGCACGCTGAAAACTCCCCAGTGGATAAAGATGCCGAACTTCGACTGGTCATACCAGGCGGGCAGCGGCCGCGAGTCCAGGGAGTCCCAGTTCGGCTGGTACTGCGCTCTGCCAGCGGCGAGAAGGGCAGACAACGTCAACGCCACGGGCACGGCAAGCAAAATCACATCGGAAACCTGCACGCGAATCATGTTTTTGTGACTGTAGAGTAGAGACAGATTTGCTCTTTTTTAATGTTCATAGCTTTCCTGGTTCTTCTGCAGAATATTACGCACTTTCAATTTGAAACGAACACGCAGATTGCAGATCCTTGCCTTTAGCGACTCTGTGTACGTACACAAAATCAACAACAAAATATTGATCATGTGACCTTAGCTCCCTGATATCAGGTGATCAGTGCGGTATTGTTGTTGTTGTTTTGTTGTAATTGAGTTCTTTGAGCGATCGCCACAGTCGTTTCGTTCCTTTCTGTACATTTTAAACATAAACATAATACATTTAAAATAAACTTCCTACTATCATCCATAATTATTTAAAGGGGTAATACAGTTTTGGTAAGGCTGAGCTTTAGAAAACCTGCACAATAACATTAAAAACTTATAGATATAGGTTTGCTCGGAAGGTATATAGAAAATTAAAAACGACTAAGTAAAAAGCCTGTTATCAGAGGGTGCTCTCTAAAATAGCATTGGTTTTAACCATTTTTCATACAAAACTATGCATGTGATGTTTTGTTGAATAATGATTAAAGGTACACTTGAGTATTGGTACTTCCCGAAATGCACCTTGACATTAAATGGGTTGGTTTTAAAAACTTTTAATTCCATTTGAAAGTTCATTGAATAAAACATGTGAAATGAGAATCATTCCCTTTCGAATGCTCTGAGTCATAGTTGTAAAATTTGATTTCAAAATATCTTATTTATAATGTATATCGTTTAGCAAGACGATATCTTGACTTTAAAAAAAAATACATAAAATGCTCATGCATACACTTCTTTAAAAAAAATCAAAATAGGTTTATAAATAGTTGTTGGTGATATCTCTTTTTAATAATTATTTTAACAAAACATCACGCGCACAATGTTGTATGAAAAAATGGTTGAAACCACTAAGTTTTTAGAGAGCGCCCTCTTGAGTTGTAAAGGCTCTTTTTGAATGATAACCAAGTCGTTTGTAATTGTGTATACCTTTCGAGCATGGTGGAGTTATAACTATTAGTTTGTACTATAATGGTGCAGGTTTTGGTTACTCGGAAATTCAGATTGACCATAACTCAACTATCCCTCAGCCCCCCCCCCCCCCCCCCCCACCCCCTGAGAAAAATGTTCCCCTACGCATGAGTTTGCCTGATTACGATATGTTTTTGCCCAAATTTGACAGTTTTGCCCTGTCGAATGCTGGGTGTTTTTTTTGCTTTTTGGGCTGCAGCCCCCCCCCCCCCCCCCCCCCCCCCCATCTCAAACGCCTATGCTTGGGATCCTTTTATTGAGAGATCTTAGATGCAAACACCATACAAGCAAAAGCTAAAGCAAAAGCAAGGTTGTGAAATATAACTTACATAATTGAAGGTTCTATGTAAATATGCCTACTGATACTTTGGCCTTATTTTTTTAATATTCCGTCTGGTATTTCATATTTCGCATTATGTCATTCAGCCACTGCCATGTAGATAATAATGCTGACCACTGCTTTATAATAATGATGATGATGATGATGATGATGATGATGATGATGATGATGATGATGATGATGATGATGATGATGATGATGATGACGACGATGATGACGATGATGACGATGATGACGATGATGATGATGATGATGAAAATTATGATGATGATATTCAATAATTGATGACAATGACGATGGTGACAACGATGACGAAGACAACAATGACGAAGATGACGATGAAGACGTTGACGATGATGATGATGATGGTGATGATGATGATGATGATGACAGTTATGATGATGATGATATTCAATAATTGATGATGATGACGATGATGACAACGATGACGAAGACGACGATGATGATGATGATGATGATGATGATATGATGATGATGAAGATGATGATGATGATGATGACGGTGATGATGATAATGATGAGGATGATGATGATGATGATGATGATAGATAGATAAATAGATAGATAGATAGATAGATAGATAGATAGATCGATAGATTTGATTTGGTCTTCAAACATACAAATGTTGTAAAGAAATGTGTCATCCGTTGGCAAACGGCAAGAGAAGGCAATAATAACAATTATGTACATTTTTACAATTATAACACTTTCCATAAACATACACCAAAAAAATGTTTTACTTGATAGGCATGATCACTTGAATGCCTATACAGCAACAACTAATTTCCATATACCATTATGTAATTAAATTCTTCCATACTCCAAAAATTCACTGTTGACTAAACTGATGAACTTCAATACATTACAACAAACTCCTAAAATGCAGTGTAGCACATGATGGCATATACACATATCAATTATCATGGTACAGTTTATAAATAGTTACCCTCTTTTGATTTCATTCTCGACATAAGTGAAATTTATAGTATTTCAATTTTCAAAAAATACTTGTATCTAATAATTACATGTGGTATTAAAATTTGTAATTACTATACAATAAGGCAGATTTCAACAATGAGAAACATTTAAAAAACATTTACTTGTAGGCATGATCACTTTCATGCCTACACAACAACAAACTTTTTGGTTGCATCTGGTCACTGGACTAAGTAACTTTATACAATATTACATAATAGTACCATTTATGTAATTACATTATTCCATACTTCTAATACAGTTGACTAGACTAATGAACTTCATACATTATGCAGTGTAGAACATGGCGGCCTACATATTTGTAATTATCATAGTAAATGAATAGTTACCCTTTTTTTTTTTCATTCTAAAACTTAAGTGAATTTTATAGTATTTCAAAAAACACTTGTATCTTAATATGGCATTAAAAAATGTTAATTACTACAATAAGGCCCATAACATTTTGTTGTTGGATTGGAGTAACGGGCAACCAAACATTAGAGTAGGTATATAGGTAGATTTTTTGTGGTTGTTGTTGTTGTTTTTTGCAGGATTCGCACAAATTTATACACAACAACATACATATAACACACACATAACACATATCGCAATTGGAAAAAAATATATCAATTTTTTGTGTTTTCTTCAAAAACCAGAAAAACCTTTAGGGTCGGGCGGGTTACGCCAATCCAACAATTTATTTTTCATGGCCTAAGTCAAATTTCAACAATTAGCAGCACAAAACAGTGATATAAATTTACAATATAAATGATGATGATGATGATAATGATAATAATGATGATGATGATGAGGATGATGACGATTACTGTATGCTGATGATCGAGAGTGAAGTTGGATCATAGGCGTACCCAGGGGGGGGGGGGGTTTGGGGGGTTCAAACCCCCCCCCCCCCCCTTTGACCAAAAAATGGCTGTTTTTGGGGGTTTGGACCCCCCCTTTTCAAATATTAGCCGGTCTCGAGACTACTTTTGAGTGGTCTCGACCGTCTAAAACCCGGTCTCGACCGATTAAAACCCGGTCTCGACCAACTAAAACCCGGTCTCGACCGATTAAAACCCGGTCTCGGGGGCAAATTTTTTTAAAGATCACCGGTCTTGATTTCGAAAATTTTGAAAGTACTTCAAAAACAAATTTACGGACACCCCCCCCCCCCCCCCCCCCCATTGAGAGAAGTTTTCTTACTTGGTCTTGGTCTCTCGAAAATTTTGAAAGTTCTTAGTCTCGGCTTCAGATTTTTTTTAACTGACACCCCCCCCCCCCCCCCCCCCTCCCCCCCCCCCCCCCCCCCACTGAGAGGGGTTTTCAACTTTGAAGGTACTTGGTCTCGGTCTCGAAAAATTAGAAGGTACTTGGTCTCGACCTGGAATTTTTTACAAAATAACCCCCCCCTTTAAAAAATCCTGGGTACGCCACTGAGTTGGATTAGATGACGTCAGGAGATTGAGTTTTTTCAGATCAAGGAGCGTGGAAAAATGTTTGTTATCGCTTTTCATTATCTATAGTAAATGACAAGACTGCATGCGCAATATGCAATGCGGAGGAATGTCTCGTAATACAGAAAATCGAAAATTGCACTTCCATCTTACATTTTTGGTTACGTCGGGCGTGAAGAAATTCTGATCACGTAAGTAAAATAACAATTTTATTGCAATTGAAGGAATGATATGCCATTTTTATAATGGTTATGCAATAACACTGAATACAAGTACTAAATGATGATGTGGTTGTGTCCTGTAACTTTTTAAAAATTTGTGAAATTTCGACTGTTCGTTGGATATTGATGTTGTTCATCGGCCCAGTCCCATACGTGGTCTTTTTTGTTTGACATTATTAGTGTTGTTTTTCAGACTGCGGAAGCAGAGATCGTAGTATTTCCGTAATCGGATTGCGCAATCGGAAAGTACTAGAGTTCTTAAAAAAAAATATCATTATTATTTAACAAAACACCAGTAATATGAGGTATGATCATATGATACTAGCAATATTTTACAATTTTATTTTTACTAATTTTAGTCTAAAAAAAGTAAAATTTATTTTAAAATTAAAATACTTGTATTTGCAATCAAGTGTGAATGCTGAGTGAAGATCACACATACCGTAGTGGCTAGAGAACCTGGCCAGTCACACACAGCACAGTGCGCCATTGCCATTGTACATGCGCCATTGCCATTGTACATGCGCCATGCACCTTTTCAGGCTTTCAGTTTCACTTTCAGGCTTTCAGGCTTTCAGGCTTTCAGGCTTTTGGCTTTGTACATAAAATTGCGCTGTGCCAAAACCCACATCTACAAAGTATATGGTAGGGATGTTAGACGCACGCATTATAATCCTGAAATCGGAGAGATATGTGCAGTACAGTCATAAGGTTCAGAAACACACGATCTTTAAAAAAATCATTAAAAATCAATCTCAGCATGAATGAGCAAATTGAATAAGTATTACCGTAGTTTAGATTTATATTCCAATGTTAAGACCATTTTCTTCACAAGTAGAATCGTAGAAATTATCAAAATAGCGCAGTAAAGATGAGCTAAAATGCGGTCATTGAACCATCCGGTGTGTTTGACACGTATCGTAGCGGCATGGCACCGCTCTCGGGCTGCTCTGGGGAAAACTTGCAATGTTTACATCGAAATCTGAAAGTGATCCTGGGGCCTGATCATGCCGAAACTTCGGTATGCCATTCATAAATATACAGGCTGAATCAATGCGCGTTCCGCTACTTTCTTACCCCACAACTTCATGTAGCCTTGCGCAATGAAAAAAAGTTCGTTATCTTAGCGATTTTTTTCATAAGAAAATTAACTTTTTTGTGTTAGCGGATACTTGGAGATTGATTATCAATATGTTATCTATCTCTGAACCAAAAATGAAGAGATAAATCGTCCAGGATCATGTAAAGATAATCGTGAATTTCCGATGAAAAAAATCAAGATCTGATTCCCTGACTCAGCGGGAACTCAGCCCTCCGCGCGCGGGGAGGGACGCGGGGACTCAGCCCTCCATGCTGTGCGATAACCGAGCGGACGAACTAAAGTTTTTCCAGCCAGAAACCACTTTTACTTCATAAAAATGTATTTTTTCTCTGCAAAAGGTGTTTGACGTAAATTTTTCATGATTTATCACTCCATTATTAAGTTCATAATCAATGTTTTTGACAGAAAACGACGTGAATATTTTGATTTTGCGTGCTCTGAAATCACGGGGAGTAAGAACAAACGAAGAAAGATCGTGATGTCACCGTCTTGCACATAGGCCACGTGCGTTGCGAGCGGGGAATTTCCTTATGGAAAATATGTGAAAATTCGGGAATTGGCTCTTATGATTGGCGAATACACTACCTCGTATTTTGATTGAAATTCATCTTGTGGAGAAATATGAAGAAAAAAATAGATTTGATGGGGATATTGCATCAAAAGGGAGCAACATAGCGATGATATCGCTATTGCAAATGTAAGAATGGTATTCTGGTCATATCATTCAAGATCTAAGATAAATCCTGGACACTTTAGATACTTATTTTGTTGGACTTTGAAGGGTTTTGTGGTGAATAATTTTTGATGGTTTTTGAAGAATTTTGTAGTCAATGATTTCTCCTTTTAAACAGTTCTTTTTCACTATTTTAAATCAATCATACATTAACATCATGTACTATAACCTCCAAATATGATTCCTGAAACTTAAGATACTTATCTTGATACTTATCTTTGATGGAACTTTGTAGGATTTTGAAGTGAATAATATTTGTTTTTCTTTGTTTTTCTTTGTTTTTCTTTGTTTTTCTTTGTTTTTCTTTGTTTTTCTTTGTTTTTTTTTGTTTTTCTTTGTTTTTTATTGTTTGTTACCACGGCAACAGGACATTTGATGAAATTAGTTGTATCAAAATATTTGTTTGCCATTATTCGAGATGCAAGGTGCTTAATTATACTATATTGTGATGAAAAAGGTGATATTTCATTTATTTTCTTTTATTTTCTTTGTTTTTGTTTCCATGGCAACGCTATTGATAATTTTAAGTTTGTATGAATTTTTTTTTGGAATTGAAGAAGAATCAACTAAGGATGTCATATTTCAATTTTCAACTGAAAACAAGAATTATTTTTGGAGATATGGCACATCAAACTTAATTTGAAATTGTATACTGTATACTCTTCTCAAGACTTTTGTAACCCCCGGTGCCATGCTTCTACAGTGAAACCCTATACAAAATGTTCAGGAAACACCCCCCAAAAAAAAATATTAAAAAATCATATCTCGAGAACCGATTAATGTAAATACTTAATTTTTTTGGCATCTTGAATGATAAATTCTGTTCTTCACAAAGACTGCAAAATTGTCCTGATATAATGCATTTGAATTTTCAGCCTAACATCCCTATATATGGTCCACTCAGGTGGACCATTTACGCGCAATATATGGTAATACACGGGAGATTACCATACTGCCTATTCATACACTGTACCGTTCATCAGTTGAACGTTGTGTTAGGATGCATCGGTAATGAAAACAGACAGGAAATAATCTGTTTTTTTCTATATTTTGCAATCTTCAAAACAACAAAGTCGGTAATTATTATCAAAGTATATGACTTAGGGATCACATAAACGAACTTTTTTTGCATTTACTGGTAAATTTAGGGAGAAATCGGCCGACAAAAATTGTTTATGTTTTGGATAGTGCAGCAGGCAGAAGAGGTTGATCTCCACAAAATGCTACTGTAATGTACCTACATGTATGTGTGCCAAAACCTGCTTTTCCTTTGTACGATAATCAATAATTTTCGGTCGAGCGAAGGCACCGCGACATTGCAGTCCGATTGGTGTAAGTTTTTTATTGAAATGAACTACAGAGCGTAGATCAACAAAGTGAGAATCAAGGTCCTAAAAATTGAAATTTCCAAAAAATCGTAAACAAAATAAAAAATAAAAAATTTCGGATCGTAAAGGCCAACTTTCAAGCAGATTTCTGGATAACCAGGAGGATACAGAACAGCAAGAACTGAAGAAGCATGTATTTTATGAGCAATAAGCAGATAATAAATCGTTTGATAAGAGTTTCGAGGCACATGTTCAGTGCATTCTCGTAAAATCTAATTTCAAAGTAATTCCTGTCCTTTTGCTGGCCAGGTTCTCACCTCGGCCACATCTACTTGGTCACACCATGGTCATACCATGGTATGACCATTTACAAGCCCGACACGCAATATCAGCTCGGCAACGGGTGTATACTTAATGCACGGGTGCCATGCGTATCTGGGCCTTACACATTATCAGTGCAATGCAGGCTGAACAGTACTGTACAGTATTGTAATGTGTGTACATGTATGTGTGGCTAGCTGTGAGTAATTATGTGAAACGATGCCAATGTCGCACAAGCAATTTTAGCAGCATTTTGAATTGTATGCATTGTCAATGGGCAGAAGCACCCCAGGCAGGTTGACTACCGCAAACCAATTTTACGTTTTGGCTCCCCTGTGTGTTATAAAACCTATGCCGTATAGTAAACACAGTAAACAAGTTTGTGAGATTAACCAAAAATGTAAAAATATTTCTAGCTATAAATAATAAAGTATAATCTCACCAAATAAACCAACTGTGGATAGGGGCACACATAGGTCCATTAGCATACCGTGTAGTGTATCTAGTATTGACGACATGTTGAAGCCCGACTGCAACTTTATTGGGGGAGTATGTGGTTAAAGGGGTAGTTTAGTTTTGGTAGAGAGGGCGCTGCTCATCACAATTTTTTTGTGAGGTAATGAAAAACTGAGTGTCGAATTTGAGAGAACATGCAATTTTAATGGCAGAATAAACTTTATTTGGTAAAAATCGACCCAGAAACGGCTGAAATATCAATAAATATATCTGATCTTATAATTATTTGGGGCCCAAATAATTAGATGGTTTTTCAACAAAAATTTAAAATGCTTGCAGTTTTTCAAAAATTTTCAAAAGCATTTTAAAAATAGTTGTTGATGATCTCTCTATTTAATCATTGTTTCAATAAAACATCACATGCATAATTTTGTATGAAAAATGGTTGAAACCAATGCCTTTTTAAAAAGCGCCCTCTTGTGTTTTAATGGCTCTTTTTGAATGATAACGGGCTTTTTACTTAGTCGTTTGGAATTTTGTATACCTTTCGAGCATGGTGGAGTTATAACTATTAGTTTATAATGTTACTGTCCAGGTTTGGTTACTATAGTTCAGCCTTACCAAAACTATACTACCCCTTTAATACTCGCTTTAATGTATTTTTTTTTTTACATTAATAAAGTTACACTACTATGCTTACCAAATATGCTGTTTGAACTGTCCTTTGGATTCTTTTTCGCTCCATTTGAGCTCCTTTTCTCTGGAAAAAAATGAGTAGTTGCCGGACACAACGGCGGGCTATTCACATGTGTACAAATTATTTTAAAATGTATGAACCCTAATGAAGGGCCTATTTGCTCAAAATACAAATTTGCTAAATAGTCTCAATTTAAGACTAGGAATAGTTTACATTCGGATTTTATTAATTTGAGTCTGATCATCATCGTTCATATTTGTATCATTTCAAGTTTTGATCACACTTGACTTAATGAAATCGGAAGGTAAACTATTCAAATTCTTAAAAGGAGACTCTTTAGTAAATTTGTATTTTGAGTAAATACGCCCTTCATATATCGATTATTGCGTCCGAAGCGTGCACGCCCACCTCGCGCTATAAAATCCCATCGCAAAGAACATCGGTCTCTCATAGAATAACACGTGTTTCGTCGCGGCGGCGCGATGAAGCGAAGACTCGGGGATCGAATAGCGCAAACGGACGCGTCTGAATAGTCATGCACTAGTATTCAAGAGCAAGCTTCCTGCGCGATTTCTTGTCGTAGATGGCATCAGGTATAAGAGTCGCTGATATCGCAATTTCCTATATGTTGCGTGTAAATGGTCCAGTCAACTGGACCAATTTACTTGTAGATGTGGATAGGGGGAGGGTAGAATTAAACACAATTTGAAACTTACATTGAGTCTTCAGATGTCAAAAGTACTTCTAATTCCTATTTGAGAATATCTGATCTTTAGAATATTGCAATGGATGTCCTCAAAGCTGTACTGCCCTCTAAATACAAAAGTAGTCCAGTTGTTTACATGTTTAGGCTTCTGCCCATTCAACTTCCCAAATTCCTGAAACTGCAGTAATGATACAATGTCTGTGTCTGTGACTGTGTCATGTGTGAATAGATGGCATTTCAAAAGATATTGTACAGTCAATAGCTTTTGTATTGCATCCCATAACAATGTAGTTAACAATTTGTGACTAGAGAATTCTTCACAACCAGCTTTGAACTACTTAAGAAGATTAACACCATTAAGGCATGATATAATTGTTTGTTAAACAAAGCCACACATAAGACCATTATGCATTGCAGCATCAAATTGATCAATGGTGTGAAAAACATCTAGTTTGAGGCTAGGAAGACAGGGGATTTCCCTAGTGTTTCCTTGGACAATGAGGGCAGCTTTGACAAACATGTATTTTACATGGCAAAGGAGTAAGGGGTTACTGCAGCATATGCACTTAGGGGTGTGTTATATGGGAGCTCCGCAGCGACATGTGTATAGTACAGACTCTTATGGCTATCTAAAAATGTGATGAAAAATGTAGAAACAACACAGAAAGACAACTTACCAACGCACTGGATTGGTCGAATATAGCTCTCTCTTCTTGTCACATTTCCCTTTTATGGTCCTATATGTCTCTGTCTGTGATTTCAGACCAAAATCCCATCAAAATCATTCCTTTCTTACTTTCCTAAAAATTAGAAGTGTAGATTCACAGATTCGTGGGATTGACCTCCGATCGCTGCGCGAATTACTGTAAACGTTATTTTCGCGCTGAGCGATACAAAAACACATTCGCGGGTTTTTAGCTCACCTGAGCCAAAGGCTCAAGTGAGCTATTGTGATCGCTTTTCGTCCGTCGTCCGTCGTCCGTCGTCCGTCGTGCGTCGTCCGTCGTGCGTCGTCCGTCGTCCGTCGTCCGTCGTCCGTAAACTTTTTACATTTTCATCTTCTTCTCCAGAACCAATGATCGGATTCCAACCAAACTTGGCAGGAATCATATTTAGGGGTAGAGGAACCAAAGTTGCTAAAATGGTGGGCGTGGCCCCCAGGGGGGCCCTGGGGGAGGGCACCAAATGTAAAAAATATGTAAATTTTAAACATCTTCTTCTCAAGATCCAGAAGTATGACAGACCTGATATTTCATATTTAGATGCCTCTATTGATGAAGAATGAAAGTTGTTCACAAGATTTTTGTGGGTGGTCCCATAAGGGCCCTGTGGGCGTAACAGTTTTTTTGGGGGCCCTACCATAGGAAATATACATTTTCATCTTCTTCTCCAGAATCAATGATTAGATTCCAACCAAACATGGCAGGAATCATCTTTAGGGGTAGAGGAACCAAAGTTGCTAAAATGGTGGGCGTGGCCCCCAGGGGGGCCCTGGAGGAGGGCACCAAGTGTAAAAAATATGTAAATTTTAAACATCTTCTTCTCAAGATCCAGAAGTATGACAGACCTGATATTTCATATGTAGATGCCTCTATTGATGAAGAATGAAAGTTGTTCACAAGATTTTTGTGGGTGGCCCCACAAGGGCCCTGTGGGCGTAACAGTTTTTTTTGGGGCCCTACCATAGGAAATATACATTTTCATCTTCTTCTCCAGAACCAATGATTAGATTCCAACCAAACATGGCAGGAATCATCCTTAGGGGTAGAGGAATCGAAGTTGCTAAAATGGTGGGCGTGGCCCTCAGGGGGGCCCTGGGGGAGGGCACCAAGTGTAAAAAATATGTTAATTTTAAATATCTTCTTCTCAAGATCCAGAAGTATGACAGGCCATCGCAGAATGGCCCCATAGGGTCCCTATGTGAGTGGGGTTAATATGCTGAAGTGGTCAGTGGCTGGTGAAATATGTTAAGCTTTGTCTTATATGTGTGTCTGTCTTTTTTTATGATTCACCCAAACATTATGGTAAATCATAATGTTAGGTACAGGGGATCAAAAGTTATTGATTAAATAGTACATCACATTATAGATTTTGGCATGATTTCAACTGATTTCATATCTTCTGAGGGTGCCAGAGAGAACATGCGCCAGATGTGAATTGATTGACCTCAGGTGAGCGTCGTGCCCCCCTGGGGCTCTTGTTAATTTCGTGGCCGAGGCGTCGCGCAAGTGTTCAATTTGCAAGAGCACAACTCGATCATAAGATAGTCATCAAAATGATGTTTGTAAGTAAATAAAATTCAATAAAATGCAGGTTGAACTTTGTTCAGATTTGTGTGTAATGTTCGAAATTGTTATAGACTTTGACGTCATTTGCAAACTGCTGGCATTGTGATTTGTACATATAACAACAATCTATTATTCTTAATTACAGAGCAATTTTATGAGCTTAAACATTTTAAAATGCTTGGCTCATGAATATTCCTTCATGAATTTTTAAAAACAAGCAAAACATAATTGTTTTTGGCAGTCAAAAAGAGCAATAAGTACATTTATATGTACAAAACTAGATGGCGGGTTACTCATGAATAATGTTTACAATTGGCAGGCAATTTCAAAGACTCGCTCATTTCTGCATGATGTGCTAATAATGCAATTTTAACTCTCTTGTTTCTTGTCCAATTTTATTTGTAATTATTCCTCTCATTCTTCTAATTCTGTGAGACAATATATATAACGTAAGCTTGCCTGGAATTCCCCTTTAGTGGTAATGCATTTTTTACTCCACATCTTTAATCACTTTAAACTGAAATTGGCTTGTATCACTCACTGAACTGTATTATTATTCCTGGGGGATCTGTCAGAATATATCCCTCAACATTTCAACCATTTTATACAAATTTACTAGATGATTTTGGATGCACCACGATCGTTAATTTACTATCCGTTAAAATTGAAGTTAGCAGTCATTAATAGAGGGGCAGATGTATGATGGCTCTAAAGGCTGTAACTGAAATCAATCAGGGTGGGGCACATGAGCTTGCAAAACTCAATACAGTACCATAATTCATTGGGTTTTATACTTTTTTGATGGCCTGTTCTTTTTCTCACTGTTCATACTACCGTAGTTTAATTTGCAGGAGTATTTGCCTTTGAAGTATATTGAACAGTGGTCCTACTATTATTATTATTATTATTTATTCAGCAAATCAAATACACATGAAAAGTGTACAAAGTTAGGAAATTGCAACCACTGGAATGGCAGGGCTTGGAAAAAGTTAACTCAATAACTGTGGCCAAAAGCCTTCCGTCCCAATTCCAGTGGTCCAGTGAACCTACCTGGACCATTTACCTGAAGATGTGATTATGACTAACTCTGCATTCCTTTCAGCTGTCGCTCGCGAAGCCTGCAATCTAGCGCATGGCAAGCTGCAATAATGTCAGAGATGCCAACCTTCCCTAAGTTTGTAGGAAGCCCCCCTGAATTTTTGTTTAAATGTCAATGCCTCTCTGATTTTGAAAGATTATTCCCATTATGCTTTGTGCAATTGATAGAGTTATAGAAACCTCCCCGATTTCTGAATATAAATGTTGGCATCTCTGTAATTTGAATAGCCGCTGCTGCCGCAGCACATGCATGTTACCAGGTTGACAGCCCAAATCGGCCAATACATGGCAACTCAAAGTTGCCCCCTTCAATAATCTGCCAAAAACAATTAAAAACATAACTTAGGTAAAAGTCTGTGTACAAATAGAGAAATATGTAAGGTGTGCCCCCCAGTCATTTCTCTCATAGCTTCTCCAGAGATCTGTGCTTTTTAAGAACATTCAATCTCACACAAGAATTAAAAATGTTTCTGACAGAAGGAGGCACATGAATGTTCCAAAATATGTTTAATTGTAACAGGTCTTCCTTTATGAAGATTTTGCTTGTTTGATTAGATTGTAGCTGTAGATTGTAACTCAAAAGTATTGACTACATTCCACCATTTAAGGGTGTATATCAATGTTGGCAGTGATTGTTTTAGTTTCTCACATTTAATATACATTCTTTGTGTGGTTGCATGACCGTATGACACAAGTTTTCATCTGGAGTTTAGGAGATTTGTCATTATCTCACCAAGAGCACTTCAGTCTTATTTGTCAAATTTAGGTTAGGCGCTTTGTTTACACACACACAAATTAATAGTAGGTCTTGGGGGGGGGGGGGGGGGGGGGGAGGTGTTCTGAACATGTGGTCAGAGCTCTGCTCTTCACACAATTTGACCTAAGTTCAAACCTAGGCTGCATCTCTCGGATGGTGGCGATAAAGGTTGGTCCCTAATCATGATTGATTGAGTGCTAGTCAAACAATTGACCAAAAGGGCAATTCCAAGATAACACCGTGACACTTCAGAACACATTTTCACTTTCCAAATGTAAATAACAAACTAAGTGTAAAGAATGAGAACAATCTTTTATTGTACATGTATATCTTTGACTGTTATCACAAGCAACTTTGAAAAAAAAAAATTAATAAAACATTTTCATTTATTAATGAGTTACGCATCATTAATTACTACTGTAACATCGGGACGCAAAAAGGACATGCTTTTTTAAACACTTTACATACTGGCAAAACTCTGTGAAGTTAATGAACATTTTGAAACTTGGCTATATGGATTTGGTTTAGTAGAGACTCAATAATAATAATTAGGTGTTATTTGGAAAAAAAAATCTATCATGAAGATAATTATGAACTAGCATATAAAAAATTGTACCGTAACACTGTGCCTGTAATGTACAAAGTCTATGGAAAATAATAATAATAATTAGTATGCAGTGATTCTCTATGCTCCCTGTACTATTGCAATGTAAGTCCCGGTGTTACAGTCCCGGTGTTACAGTGACTGTAACACCGGGACCAATATTCAACCATTTTTAATTAATTAATGAAATGTCCAATCATCATTTTGATACTTGTTTATGGTAGATATGTGTTGTCAAGATTTGGGCAATTTAATTTTTTTTTTTGTGTTTGTAATTTTTTTACAATGCTAAAATATCAGTTTTTACCGTAACACAGTGACAATATTCTTTATCATAAATGAATTGTTCATTGAAGCGTATCACAATGAAAAAAATTAACTTACATTTGAGGCTTTATATGGAAAGAGGAGTTCTATAGAAAAGAAAGAGTGACAGCTTTGGAGAACAATACATGTGTGTGATTTTATAGTAGATAACACAATGTTCAGTCAACATGAAGGCAGCACGAATAATTATGAATATGTGACCGCCTCTAGCAAATTCAGGCTCTCGTTAGCCAAAATTGTAATTAGATTTTTATACTAATTATAAGATATCATTAGATTTTTAAAAAGCATGAAAAATGTCAATATTTGATATAATTATTGTCTCTATTTGCTAAAAGATCTGTGAAAATGATGTGAATTTTCCACCTAAAATTCAAATTTCTGCAAAACACGAGTTTCCAACAATAGCCTAATTTTGCCAGGACCGGTCACATATTATGCCTGTAGAGCAGAGCAGTTCAAACTAGTTAGTTTTCAGTACACATTGTCATGTACGGGTACATATATGCAGTATGTTCACAACAATTCCTTCTCAAGGACGATTCGGCTGTAAAACAAATGACTATTTCCTCTCCAAGCCATTGCTTCCTGTGAGCTCCAACGAGCTGGTTCTTTGGCGGTTCGTCACTGTAACTCACCAAGCCGTAAATAAAGGCCCATATAAAAGGGCGTTGGGCAAGACCTTTTAAAAATAATTTAATACAACTCCTTCGTGTTAATTTGAGAGTCGTAGGACTGGTCACGTATACCACATTATCGTGTAACGCTATACATGTACGTGCATAACATGACGGTTTCCCCCCTGGAGCGATTCGGCTGGTCAATATTGGTCACTCATTAAGAAATTAGCGCCTCATAATGTCTACTGAATCAGAGCTATGACAGTTTTTCTGTTATCCTTATTGTCTGCACCGGCGCTAACCGTTTATTAATTTGTTTTTGCAAAATGTGTTTGGTTCGTGAGAGATCTTCTCCATCCACCCATCTAAGTGTGATTTTTATGGATCCTTTGTGAGTGGAGAACTTATTGCATATTGTCCATAACTTTTGACTGATTCCATTTGTTTCAACACCTGACTTCCAAGTGGAAAGGGTCTCTGAAATACGGGAACACAAATTTAAAACAATCTGAATTAGCACTTGTTAAGTTGTTTTGAGCTGGCCACTTTAATGATTTAAGGATAAATAATAATTATGCTAGTTAATACTTGTGAAACTCATTGTCTGGTTAGGATATTCCATCAATTTAGTACCAGAAAGTTATGATCATAAACCATTGTTTAACTTTGTTTCCAACATATTAAGTATTTTGTTTGGAGAAAAAGTTGATTAATTATATGACTTAATTTTGGCGGACAATATGGTTGCAAAGGAGTAACGTCCACCTTTTACGTTTTTATTTCAAATCATTTAAAATTTTCAAGAACAGGTGAACTGTTGTTATTATAGCAGTGCATTTAAAATAAACTGCATAATAGGTAATTAAATGGCGCAGTTATTTTGTATGGTTACCACTCTGACAAAATAGGAAACATTTTATCTGATTGATCATCAACAGAGCTTTTAAACAAAGGCAAGAGAATTGACAAATAAATCAAGAAGAAGTGAGGTTTCTATCACAATTTAATCACAGTTTTAATCATGATTAAATCACATTTTAAAAGTCATGTCCCAAGTTCAACTGTTGTTTTCCATCTATTTCCAGCACTTCTTTAGTGCTTTTAATAGTGCATTCTAAAAACTGTATTGAACCATGGTTTACATAAATGTCCTTTGTGAATTCCAGCCAATGAGTTCAATATGGTTTTAAATATTCTGTTATCCTGTACAGACGCATTTCCCAAATTGTGTGGGCACTGGTCGCAGTTCAGAAAAAAATGTGTCATATTTCTCATCCTTAACCCCTTGCCTGTAGGAACCCTGGTGGATCCTGTAATATATATCTATAGGAATTGCAGAATCTAGTAGGGAACAGGTTAAGTAATACGTAATGTGGACAATCTGTGAGTAAACACTCAATCGGCAACAACCATGACACACATGCAGCTTATGATGTTGAGTCTTTGTCGACACGACGGATGTCCAAGAAGATACACTCGATCTTATTTTTCCCACTTACAACTTCTTATTAAGATAACAATGTGTTCTTACTGTAAGCAGATGGACACTCGGAAACTACACAAACTACGTGCACACTCGGGGATTTTGTCATGTTCCTGCTTAAAATTAAAAATGCATTGTGTTGCAATATACAATGTATGCAGCTGACACCTGAAGCTGTATTCATGATCGAAGACATATTGCTGGGTTCCTTTATAAAGGGTTTAAGTTTACTATGTGGGTGTTTGCGTGTACAGTAATAGTACAGCTGCAAATTAGAATACCGTAAAAATAGGCAGAAGAGACCCAGTAAATTCTTAGAATAGAGTTCAAAGGATTTATTTAATTACCGCCTACATTCCACGATACAAACGGGTTATGCAACCACTGACATAGCAGCAGACTCAACAGCAGTTACATAAACCTACTTTCATTAGTGCACGCTCAAATATACGCTCATATGGAAAACATAGCAGCCTTCAGTGGTCAGTCAAAACAGATGAAAGTGGTCTTAAAAATAGTGCTTATTTCCATTATTAGTGATACACAACAGGGTATACGACTAGAAGTGACAGGAAATATGCGCTCAGAAACAGTAAGTGAAAATGCCAGCATTTGTCCTCCCTTTAATGTCGGAGAAATAGAGTTATCAACACCTTTGCCACTGGGACAGCAGGTATAGCAAGGGGTTGCAATACCGAACGGGTTGTATTACCGTACATGCAAATTCCAATAGGAAAAACGTTCGAATTTTGAAAGTTGAATTTGAAAGTCGGCATTAACGGAGGATAATAAATGGATGTTTAGCAAACATTTTCCACCATTTCCCGAAGAAAATAAGCGCCCTGAGGCGTTATACGCGCGTTTTGCCGCGCACCAGTGGCAGCGCGCATGTCAATGACATTCCCATGCAAAACATTCACGTTTGGTGCGTCCGGTTAATACAACCCGGTTTGTGCGCTACAAAAAATTCTGCTTTCTTGAAAGGGTGCCGTAAAAGTTCAATTTGCGTAAGTTTGCCGCTTTTTTCTACGAAATAAGTTATCAATTCTTTATCTTGAGAATATATAGATCACTTATTTGTGTTTTATTCATATCTCTGTTCTTCATGTTGATCGTTTTCATGGCATAAAGAAATGGTATCCGGTAATAGGACCCAATACCATACACCATGTAACATCTTCCTGCATAAAGTCAATGCACTCTTCACTATTTGTTATTGATTTGTATCCTCTCTTATTCCCAGTCACGTTGTTTATAACGTCCTTTGGATGCTCTGTTTCATTTTCTCATTCCTGATGTACCTCTAGAGGTATCAAGGTATTCACCCATTTTACAAAAAAATGAAAATAATCCTGAATATTTTCAGGAATAATAACGATGTGCTCTTGATGTAATTGATTTGTTTCCTCCCCTAACCCCAGTCACGTCTTGGTAACATCCTGTGGACGCTCTGTTTACTTTGCACATTCCTAATGTATCCAACTATCTATGGATTCACCTGTTTTACACTGTTTTACTTTCGTAATTCCTTCTTGAATATCTTCCGGAATGAAATTGATTTGTTATTCCTCTCCTGTCCCCAGTCACGTCTTTCATAACGTCCTGTGGATGCTCTGTTCACTTTGTACATTCCTTGTATTTCCAGGTTTACACAGCCTGTGTATTACCTGTTTCGCACACCGTCTGTTTATTTTCAAAATTCCATGCTGAATATTTCAAAAACAAAATTGATGTTTTCTTGACTTAATTGATTTGGTTCCTCTCCTGCCCCCAGTCACGTCTTTGGTAACGTCCTGTGGATGCTCTGTTTACTTTGCACATTTCTCATGTATCCAGTATTTACCTGTTCACACTGTTTTATATTGTTGAAATTGCTGGATATCTTGTGGAGGGAAATTGATGTGTTCTTGACATAATCAATTTGGTTCCTCCCCTACCCCCAGTCATGCTTGTCATAACGTCCTGTGGATGCTCTGTTCACTTTGCACATTCCTCTTGTTTCCAGGTTTGCACTGTTTTATTTTCTAAATTCCATGCTGAATATTTTCAGGAACGAAATTGAGGTGTTCTATACGTAATTGATATGGTTCCCCCATATCCCCAGTCACGTCTTTGGTAACGTCCTGAGAATGTCCTGTTATAGTTGCACATTCCTGGTGTATCCCAGTATTCACCTGTTTACACTATTTTGTATCAATTGTTGAAATTGCTGCATATCTTTGGGGATTTAATGTTTACGTTCTTGACATTTTTCTATTATCAGCATAATTTGTGCAACTGGAACAGCAGGTACGCTGAATATCTTCCGAAAAGGAAATTGATCTTTCCTCAAGATTTCATCTCAAGTCACGTCTTTTCCTAACTACCCTTGATTCCTCTATGTTATGTTTCTTTTGCACCTGGTCCTGCAAATGCCTGTAGGTTTTCACCTGCTACAAACATTTGTTTTATCAGAAACATTCCTCTGAATAGTGAATATCTAGGATATGATATGATTCAAATGATTCAACTTTTTCTTTTATTTAATTTTAGATATCATGCTCAAAGACATTTTTGCATGAAATTGAATAGATGTGATTTACTTATCTCAAGTTCTGTCTTTTGGTAACTTCCTTTGATTCTTCTATGATCTGTTTCTATCACACCTGATTTCTCTACATGCCTGTGGATTTTCACTTGTTACAAAAAAGTTGTATTTCAAAATTCCTTGCTGAATATCATTCAGGCAAGATATGAAGTGATTCTAATGATTCAACTCAATATTCTGTTAAAAAAAAAAAATTTATTTTGACTTTCCTGCTGACACATCTTTTTGCATGAAATAAACAGATCTATGTGATTTACTTTTAATTCTGTTCCCAGTCTTCAGTCACATGATTCACATGATTTGTTAGAAATCATCTGTCAGGTCCTCTGTTAATATGTTGTTATTTTTGCCCAGTATGGATGTAACATAAAAATGGAAGGAGGGAAAATGACATACATTGAGTAGGGGAATATGGGTAAAAGTGACAGAGGATGTTACAAAGAGAATAATAGAGTGAGAGCAAGATATAGAGAAAAGTATTTGTAGTGTTCTAAACAGGCTGAGATAAACAGATTCCCCAATTCAGAGAGATGTTTGACAGTGTTCCCAGTGAGGGGGATTTGGGTGCTTCCTGGGGTTGACTGAGCGCTGCGAAGACACAAATTGATGTGAACAATGCCAGGTTCATGTTTTAGTACAGCCAAGTTCAAGCTTGACAAGTAAAGAAGCATGTGTTCACACAGGATTTTATTACATTCATTTGTAAACACCATACATCGTAGTTCCTGGGGTTGACTGAGCACTTCGAAGACACAAATTGATGTGAACAATGCCAGGCCCATGTTCTAGTATGTACAAAATGAGGAATAGAGTGTTTACACAGGATTTTAATTTGTTCATTTGTAAGCACAGTGGGAGTTCCCTGAGTTGACTGAGTGCAAAGACACACCACATTAATATGAAAGATGCCAGGCCCATACATTAGTACAGCCAATTTCAAGTCTGACAAGTAATGACCACATGTTTTCACACAGGATTCTAGTCCAGTGAGGATTTATTTGAAATTCTCAGTGGGTATGTTGTCAAAACTAGACACAGAAGTTGATGTGAACAGTGCCAAACCCACTTTTCTGCAGGAGTCATAGTGCAAGTAATAGGACAAGTTACATAAGTGTGCTTTCAGTTTCACATTTTGTTGTTGCTTTATTGAAATCAAGAAATAAAAACCCTTTCATCTTGTTATAAAGTTGCACATATTGTTGGAAATAAAACTAAATTTCAATTAGCAGTGAAATAAGCACTAACAAATGAGCACCCCTTATCTGTCATTTACTGGGTTCTATGATGAATTTAAACTCAATTAATTTGATCTTGTAAAAGTTCAATATGACATGCATTGAATTCATACAAAAACTATGCTTTGTTTTCTTTGGCTGGGCTCTATTGCCTGGATGGAGAAGTATATTCTGAAATCATACACATCTCCAGTGGTTTAAAGCCGAGTGTGGACACACCCGGCCAGAAAGTACATCTACTCTGTCATCCAGTTCGGATGGGCCAAGTCATCTTGCATGGCCAGTGCTCTCACGTTCATGTACAAGGTCATGTACTGTTTATCAGGGCAAGATGTACGTTCTGTTAGTTTTCCCAACAATTATTTGGATTTCCCCGCTGTCGGAGCTCGTTTGTAACAAAGTTGTCCTATGAAATTAGACTCCCCACTCATCTTGTAATCTTACGAATAACGGGGCACAATCACAAACAATTTGTTGAGATTGGTGACAGTTTTTTCCCTACCTTTTCTTTTGCTAAGAACAACGGCCTCAAAAAAGCCTTTTCACTTTTAATTTATTTTTGTGACTAGGGATTCCCCCATCTCCACTACCATGCTTGATGTGTTTCATCATGACAAAAAGAAAACCAATTCTTGAAGAGAAAAGATTTTATGCTGATCATTGTTTACGATTTTCATCACTCTATTTGACCCTGTTATGTTGGACAGGGTCAATAGTATCAACATAACAGGGTCAATAGTATGAATAGTTTTCACATCAGTGGTATCTTAATATAATTTAGTTTTGTATAAGTTTACAAAACTATTCTAGCCTTGGGCATTACCTACTGATATACTCAAAACAAATCTTGTCTAGACTCATGTTTGGTAGAAAATATATACTTAATTGGAAATCAATTATTTCAATTTAAGCAGTTTTTGCTGAGCACTATTTGGTGATATGCTACTTGCCTATTGGACAATCTCACTGGTTTAGTGGTCACAACACTGTCTTGTAATCAAGAGGTCACAGGTTCAAACCCCAGTCTAAACAACCAAATCTGCTTGACATGCACTGATGACTGATCATCCATTGTAGCACCTAATTTGTCAATGAACACTACCCACAACATGAAGGCTCCCTAAAAGTTGCACGTCATTGCCCACGAATCTTGTTAGGGCATTGTCCTGTTAACAAGCCAGTAGGGTGTGTGCTTATTTAATGGCTAACTTTGCTGATCATTGTTGAATTACAGGCAGCGCTAGTAGGGTTAACCTCCCAGTGAACGACCTGCAGGAATAATTAGATAAATTAATTGATTGTAATTGTTGAATTCTTGGGGGAAAACTACACATTTTTAAACCTCATATCAGATTGGGGGTCAGGATCTTGTGTACACTATAAGGCTGATCTGTTAACCTGATTACAATTAGCGCATTTAGAGCCATTGGCCTTTTTATTGCTGGATTATGATGGTTAGAAATATCATACTTAATAAATGTCTTTTCTTCAAGGAAATAATTATTTTAGAACTATGAGTCCTTAATTATATGAGTTAGGTTGCATAATTTAATTGATAAGTTTGTGCGAGAAAATTCAAAAATACCCTCACCTAGATATGTACAGTATATTAAAGTTAGTTCAGATAAATGCGCGGTGCCATCTTGCGAACACCTTGCGCATGGGGCTAATGAACACTGGCTCAGTGTTATGCAGTGCGCACAAACTAGCCTAGTTAAAAAAGGGCGATACGCAGTGAAGCTTCACCACGCGTGACAATCTCTAAAAGGAATAATAACAGATTTTAACACATTTAAAAATAACAATGATAACATTCCTTTTCAAAATGTGTTGGCATATTTTTAATTACACATGCCTTGCATTCTCTATCTGTTTGTGATTGATTAACAGTCAACTTTACTATAAAACGGGAAGACAAGATCTTGGCTTGTAAAGCTTTCTTTGGGATTATAACCATGACATCCCGTGAGCTGTCAGAGCTCGTTTGTAGCGCGATCCACGCCGTGTCTCGTTGGCTTTCAGCAGTGCGTTCAGAATTATTTCATGAATTAGTTTTGATAAGTGTGTGCTCATCACGGCCATGATTCGGTCCACATGTTGGGATGTTCACTACCATCAGTTCATGTACTTTTGGCTTGAGTTAAAGCTAACATGTAAGGAGTCAATGGAAATGTAACTTTATGAAGACATCACTTATTAGAACAAATTGTATTTGAAATTAAGTCCTGAGGCACAGCAAATTTCCTGAAAAATGCACTACATTCTGAAAATATAAATCTGGAGTAATGAAAATAGATCTTTATGAAGATAAAAATAACCTAAAAATCACTAAAATCGTGATCACGAAATAAAGTTTTGCAGCAAACCCAGAACTTTTTTTAAAAATAGTAAAATCTTCCTGCTTACCAACACTACAGGCCTGACGTAATACACACACAGGTATGCATACATGGGGTCGTATTATGCTTGTAGCGTAGTGAATACTTTGTGATGGTGGGTCCAACTTTGTATATATTATACAAATCTTCAGGCAACTAAAGGGAAACAAAAAAGTTGTAAGGTATATATACATTATGCTTTCACTTAGAACTCAAAGATGAAAATCCCCAAAACTCCCAAAGGCAAGATTTCTAAAATAGTGCCAGCATTGAAGCATGTCTTTAATGTAAAGCTGCGTTATATTTGTTCATCTAGCGAACATCATTCTTTTTCCTTCGCTCTAGGTAAGACATGATTCGTTTTCCATACATGTGCAGTCATTGCACTATGGCGTAGGCGTCTGAGATTTGATAGTCCCATCGTGTCTGCGTGACAGCAAAAGGAAATTTAACGTTGCATCTCAAACTGTTGGGAAGGGAGACGCGACGCAGATGAAGTTTGGTGAAAATTGACTGCTGAATCATGATTTTCACCACATTTTGGCTCTTTCAAAACTGTCCGGTGTGATGTATAGTAAAACAATAAGTTCACAGGGTTACATGTGATGCACTGTATGGATCAAAGTAGTATGAGTGATAGTCTAGTCTAAATGCTAAGTCTAGACAAGTGACAGAAATTGTAAAATCCAAATGATTGACTAGACTAGTAAGAAATGTATATAAACTTTTGAACTGAAAAAAAAAGTTGGTAAATGTGAAATCAATTGACAGGAATCACCTCTTGAATAATGCAGATGGACGTCCTTTAGTCTTATTATATAATTTTGATATGTTTGCAAAGAATATATACAAAACAATTAAGCGAATTTAAAGCCATAAAGTGATCCATTTACTTCATAAGATTGCTCCAAATTTGATATTTGAGACTTCAATCATGTACTATTAATATCATTGTAAGATTCTTCTGAATGATATATACATGTATGTGATATTTTCATAAAAAAATAATGTTTACAGTTCTAGTGAAAAAAGTGAACATTTATGTCTGCTAGTGCTGTTGACGAGTCACGGGTACCCGGGTCCCGCCGAAAAATGTCGAGTCCCGGGCGCAAAAATCAATACTCGATATCCCGAAAAAAAAGAGCAAAAGTCCCCTCATTGAACGCAAGAGTTATCAAGTTCATTCAAGTGACAAAAATGCAGCGCATTTATGACAATAAAGCATTTTTGTCGCTTGAATGAACATGTTTCCCAGCTGGCGTGACATGCCGATAGCGAAATGAACAAATGGGTAAATTTCGGGTACCCGTGACTCGCCCGAAAATTTAGCGCGAGTCTCGGGAGGTAAATACTCCCAAAATCGACACCTAATGTCTGCTCTTATCCCCGATCGTTCACGCGAAATATCCCTCTATCCAAATATGGACACATTTGACTACAAATAATAGAAAAGGTGTTACAGAACACTTTTCAATTCAATCGTAAATAATTGGGTCTGTAATTAGGGAGAAATTGAAAAATCAGACGCTTTTTTATTCTTCTCTTACAATAATCCAAACAACAAGTACAATAGAAGTGTGAAAGCTCCAAGAAATTTTGGTTGATTTTGACAAAGTTAATGAATCACTTTAATCAATAATCAATAATCAATAATTATACGCATTGTGGCATTATCGAAGTATGCAGTCATGTACATGTACTGTAGCTTAAACATTTGTTTTACAAATGGAATTCACTTCAAGTATTTGTGTCACCAATATACAAATTTAAACAACTTTTCTTTTTTTCTTCTTTGCATTTTGTATTCACAGCAGCTTTATAAACCTGTCGATACAGAACAGACAACGGAGCAAAGAAGGAGAACTGTAGAGGGCAGGAGACTTTGAGAGGGTGGCTGCCAAGGTAATTTTCATTTTAAACCATCAGTTTTTACTCTGAACCAAATGCCAAATAAAAAATGCATGTAATTGCAATGCAGTTTGCGTGTAATAAAAAATGAAAACAACAACAGAGAAACATAATTTGAAATTATGCAAAATGGCACGATTAGGTCACCAATTGTATTGAATAAAATAATGAATATAAGACTTATATCCCATTTTGTCTCATTATTACCCCCAAGAAAAAGAAGACTTTAAATGGTTGCCAATTTGGGCAAGCAAAATCGTGTGTGAATTTCATGCTTTGTGGCTGTTTGCCAATTGATAATTTTGAAATTTTTAAACACGGTTAAAAACGCACTGGCTGAAATCTGTGAGCAATTTGTATTGTTCAGGAGGTGTGGGGGGGGGGGGGGGGGGGGTTGAGGCGATTTATTCATTCACCCCCCCTGAACAAAAGACATTTCTGCAGATGTACGCCAGTGTTGAGACTGAGAAGTATGCAACAATTAATGCGTTGAAACAACAATAAACATTAGTCACTGCTTTCTCTGAACTGAACTTTATTATTAAAGAGAGACTGGATGTTATCAAATTGTACGTGAAAGGGCAGCTCCGTCACTGTCGATACATCCTTTACACTTTGCATCGTCGGAGGTGAATCATTTACCTGCTAATTCAAAACGTACAATTACAGTTTACTAAGGCTGCATGATGATGCGACAAAAAGTAGTAGTACCACTCCAATTTGTTGCACCAAATGGACAATGACTTCACATAATGAGTTAAAGAAACCAGGGGATGTTTCTCAAATATTCTAAGTAAAACTTAAATCTTAAGTCGGCCTTAATAATAGAAAGAGCTCTATTAGTTACTCTGTAAAGTGTTAAAGAGCAATGCTCCAGCATTCTGCTAACATTGTATCTTCACATCCCCTAATTTTTGTTTGATAGCAATTTTGTATCGGATAAGGTTAAAGGGGAACAATGCTAGATTGAGACAAAACATAACTCCTTTAAGATGTGGGAAACATTGTTTTACAGTTGTGGGGCTGAATCGCCCTGAGCCCCCATGTATTCCCCCCCCCCCCCAGGGATGATGCACAATGAGACACTCTTGGATACGCTGAAAACGTGACTGTTCTGATCAATATCCACCAATCTCCACATATATTTATTTTGTATAGTTTTTTGGTTAAACTGATTAATTTGAATACAGATTCCAGATATCCTGGCTATCTGATGTTCCCTACTAGATTTTGCAATCCCAATGTAGAGTAAATACAGCACACACCAGGTTCCCCTCGGCAATGGGTTGAAACAACAAGAAAACATTAAAGGTGACATTTATCATATCTCTGTCCATTATCATCCATCAGTCATCATCATCTAGGTGCATTTTGTAATTTATAAAAAACAAACAAATTCATGTGTTTTATCATAAAATGAAAACAGATTGCATGTTTCCTGGTTATCTGTGGTAACGCATGGATGGTATGTGACAAGGTGCTGAATCATACTCACCACATCCCATAGCAACACCATAGCAACCCCATAGCAACCTCTAGCAACCACATAGCAACATGAACCTGTATCAAGTAGTAAAAACAAAGGGCAATTTTGACGTACAATCATATATTTAAGCCATCCAGCCAGTATCCTGTGATGCCTTGGGATTGACTGCCTTTCTATGTTCTTTGTTGTCAAAACAAATCAAATGTTAAACTAGCTCAAACAATGATCATACAAACACACGTATGATTATATTTGTTTTGACATCCATCAGCAGGGCTCCACACTAACTTTTTAAATTCTGGCCACTTTATTGCTACTTCATTTTATTTCCAATCACTTAATAGGAAACCATCTTAAAACCATGCAAGTAGCTAAGCCTATCGATGCAAGTTCTTATTTAACTCTCTATTTTTCAAGGCGCAGGAGTACTTTATATAGAATTATTAAAGGACCTAAAGAATACAACGTACTTTGACACTTATTCCATACTTGATGACTTGAAACATAGGTCTGCCGAAAAAGAATCCATGAAAATAAACACAGTAGTGATTTAAGACTAGTTTTCTGATGCCAAATCTCACTTAGCGGCCAGTTTACGCCCCACCCACATTTAGGGTCCTGAATCGGCAGCGTGATCGACATGTGATTGACAATGCATTGGCTTACGTCATGACGCGTCATCTACAGAATTTAGTTCATTATTCCGTTCTTTAGATGACGTCACATTTTGGCGATTTAAAAGGGGCGTTCCCAGGACAATTATATATTTACTAATTACCCCAAAATTGATTGATTTCATGAGAAATGAATGCCAAATTCTTTTTCTTTGGGAAAAATTACATATAGAGAGCCGAATTCTGAAAATTAGGCCATCTAGACGCTGTAGTTCCTTTAATTTCTCTTTGCAACCGCAAGAACAAAAACAGATAAAAAAGGTTCCAAGGTCTGACTCTGACCAACCTCTTGTGCTTCAGACCCAATTTCCCTTGCAGCTCATTCCAATTGACCAAAAGAGCACAAAATAGAATCTATTATTAAAAACTGATATCAATTTAGTGTCCACTGGGTCAGCTAGGAACAAGTTGTAAAGCGGCCGAAAAACAGTCGCGTTCACAGTCGAGCGTAAAATTGACGACTTCCCGCGATTGCCACGGTTGCTATCACTTACACGTTATTGTTTCAGTTTACAACTTTCCTTGAAAGTGCCAATTCTCACCCACCTCCCTCACTTCATCAAATCATTCTGGCAACAGAAAATAGAGGATAAATTGAAAAATCATGAACGTTGCATGAGCGTTGGTTGTAATACGAGCAGCATTTTGGCTCTCTTTGCGTATGGGATTGGTTATTAGCTAGGATGTGGTAGAGTTGGTGGGTCTTTATATTCAAGTCCTCGTTTGTTGGAAGTAAATAAACAAAAAAGGAAAAGAGTGGATGGGTCATAAATCAGCATGACCACAGAAAAAGAAAATATGAATTGCAGTAATGAATTTTGACTTCTTTAGCCTATTTTTTTCCTCCATTATACAATAAAAAAAGCTGGGATGCATGAAGATCTTTCATGTTCAATTAGAGAAAGATGCTTTTATTAGGTAGATCGAGGTGCACAAACCTTACCATCATACCATGTGTTTTTTTTAGTTTACCTATTCAGTTCTAATATATAAGAGTTTCTTGGAAACAATAACAATTTGTGTATTGATCAAAGACTTATAAGTTTTAAAAGAAAATATAAGAAAATAGCGTTCAATCCAAAAACTGTAATTGATACAAGAGACGACAACATCAATTAGCATCTTTTACAGCATTACACATTGATTGTGGAGAAACAAAACCTAATAATAATGCAATTGTACAACTATATTGTGAATTGCAATTTTTAGTTCATACATGAAATGGAGTACTATGCTCGAATTGATTATTATTTTGAAATGTGATTAAACAAAAATGTGGGGAGTGTTGTGAACAATCAGATATCATATTGTTTCAAGTTCTGTGTGAGTACTATACTATATTTAAAATTAGGTTAACAAAGGGAAAGACGCTACCAATTAATTTACGTAAGAAAGAAGCTTTCTTGGCTAAAGGGCAGAGCGAAACAGAGAGCGAGAGTGTGTCGGAGTAAGATAGAGCAATTTGACCGATGCCTCAGGGGTCTTATTAAGTTATCTTCCGATTCTTAAATCCTCTGCACTCATTATGATAATGATATCAATATTAGATAGCCATGCCCTGAGGTGTAATTTTTTCAAATAGTAGCTAATTTGAGGACCTTAATTGGAAAATCAAAATGAAACCAAAAGAAAGAAATTGCAATTAGTTAATATTTCAGAATATCTTGTTTACTAGTATCAGTTGCCAGGAATATAATAATTTCTATTCTTTGAAAAATCATATGCAACTAAATAGATCAATTCTGGATTAGCTGCTGGTGATAAATCAGAGAATTTACCTATATTATATGATCATTTTTGTTGCACTATGATGGTTAAATAGTACTTATTTTTTCTGCTTATACTTGTGAGGAGCATTAGCAATGCAGTACCTTAGTTGTGTTTTTTTTTTGCAGAATACTTCCTCCAAACTTCCTAACTCCTTCCATTCAAACTTCAAAGTGCTGAAGGATTTGTCAAATTGTAAGGTTGATTTATACTGTACATGTATTTATAACATACTGTAGATAGTGATCTCTGATGGAAAAAAGATAAACAAGTTATTCTCTTTGATAACTGATAAAATAAAAAAAGGAACATTATTTAGATAATTTATATTAAGCAGATACCCCAGAGGAGCCTTGTGGGCATTGAGATAAGTTAAATGTAGATTTTGTGGGTAAAAATGTAGCTATAAATTATTTTCTCATAAATGCCATGGCCACTATTGGGTTTTCAAAAATTAGGAACTCTTCGCAAATTAAGCATGTTTGTTTTATTTTACTTGATTTATTTATGTATGCCAGTTCAATAAAAGTTTTAAAAATATATTTAAACAAATTATTGATGGTGTTACTTGTGAAACAATTTCTTGATATTGTCAGGACGCAACACTCTGTTATAAGTGTTCTTTTTTAGATAAGGATTTAAGAGTATGAACTTTATTAAATTGTATTGTTTTAATAGCAAACATAGCAACATTTTGTTACAATTCCTCTGTGCGGTTGTTAAGGTTTTCAAGTCTTTTATTTCTTTCTTGTAAAATTGCAGAATTGAATGCAATTACATTGCAGCATGTGGTTACTTTTTACTAGAATGGTTAATAAGCTTTGATTAAAATTAATTTAAATTCAGAGATAGAGAAAACTGACCAGATATAAATGAAAAATGCGCAAAGAATGTTAAAGCACCGTTCTAGCAATCCGGAGGTCTCGGGTTCGATTCCTGGCGAAGCCCAATTTTCGTCGCTCATTTTTCAAAATCAATTTAAATGACTGAATTATTAAATTGAAAGAAAATCTGTGAGGGTTGTAGATGAAGTAGATAGCCCAATTACCTTTCAATGAATCACCATCTTCAAGCGATTTTCACTAAAAGGTATAACTTATGATGTAATTTTGATATAAAATCTGAAAAATTAGCCCAGGAAAGTTTATAGTTGATACTTTCCAGATTGCTGCTGAAAGGAGGAGGGAATATTGACCAAGAAAAGTCACATTTGGTCAGCTTTTTTAATTGATCGCCTACTTCTGGTCATCTCAGGCCTCAGGGGGATCAGGCATCTGTGGCTAACAATCTATTTCTTTTCAATAAAAAGGTGAAGAAGGCTGCACTAATCGTGTCAAACTTGCACTTCTGATGTCGTCCGTGACCCGATTAGGAGTGTCCCTTATGATCAATCGTATCAGGAGGCAGGTTTACCCTCCTCTAAGTCTCTATTAAAAGTACTATATCGTCTACGTGATTGTAAAATGAGCCTGCTCAAAGGTTTCACTCAAATTAACCCTTTGCCTATAAATGGGAGCCGCTTGCATGGGTTTTGTACAAATTCTAAGGGAATTAAAGAATCTTGAAAGGAATGAGTTAAAAAGACTCTACACAAACCAATTGCGACGTCCACAATTGCAGTTGGATAGGAACAGAGCTCTATGCAGTATGAACATTTTATTTGTGTGCTTGTGCAAATTAAATGCAACATAGTCAGCTTTAATGTAGTGATATTCTATATAAGAGGGCATTATTAAAGAAGTACTGAACTAATAAACTAAAAAGTTGAGTTTTCATTGGTGACTGCAAAACATGTTTGATATTCTGGTAGATCTGTACCCTTCATTTAGTAAAGTTTAAGCTAGTTCTTTGTACTCCACAAATACATAGAACTTTGCACATCAACTAGAATTATTGTCAGTTACACTACTGGGTCCCTCCATTTTGTTAGTTTAAGCTAGTTCTTTGTACTCCAGAAATACATAGAACTTTGCACATCAACTAGAATTATTGTCAGTTATACTACTGGGTCCCTCCATTTTGTTAGCTTAAGCTACAGTAGTTCTTTGTACTCCACAAATACATCTAACTTTGCACATCAACTAGAATTATTGTCAGTTACACTACTGGGTCCCTCCATGTTGTTAGTTTAAGTTCTTTGTAGTCCAGAAATACATAGAACTTTGCGCATCAACTAGAATGAAATTGTCAAGTTCCATTTTTGACTCCCAGTTGCTATGCATGGAACGGCCAGAGGCAAGAGTCCTTTGGTGTGACTCAGTGGTCCCCCAGTGGATCCCTCGTTCCTGCTCGCCTTCCTGCCATTCATCCAGCGTTCATTCTCACGAACCCAACGACCGGCCAAGCATGCAACGAGCTGCCTGTTCACGTAGCACTCCCCGAGTTCCCTGGCTCGGGCTACTCATTCTTACTGACTAAACGTTAACTTTCACGGAGCTCATTCCCTACCAGCTACGATTGTCCATAGAGTTGAACGCTATTTGTGCTACTACCTCCTACTGACTAAACGCTAACTTTCACGGAGCTCATTCCCTACCAGCTACGATTGTCCGTAGAGTTGAACGCTATTTGTGCTACTACCTCCTACTGACTAAACGTTAACTCTCACGGAACTCATTCCCTACCAGTAATGATTGTCCGTAGAGTTGAACGCTATTTGTGCTACTACCTCCTACTGACTAAACGTTAACTCTCACGGAACTCATTCCCTACCAGTAATGATTGTCCGTAGAGTTGAACGCTATTTGTGCTACTACCTCCTACTGACTAAACGCTAACTCTCACGGAACTCATTCCCTACCAGCTACGATTGTCCGTAGAGTTGAACGCTATTTGTGCTACTACCTCCTACTGACTAAACGTTAACTCTCACGGAACTCATTCCCTACCAGTAACGATTGTCCGTAGAGTTGAACGCTATTTGTGCTACTACCTCCTACTGACTAAACGTTAACTCTCACGGAACTCATTCCCTACCAGTAATGATTGTCCGTAGAGTTGAACGCTATTTGTGCTGCCCCGTGGTCTAGTCGTAATCCCCACCACGCTTGGCTGGAAGTGATTCGCCGCATTGGGAGTGACTAGCAGCTCTGGGAGTGAGTGATACTACCCCATCCCTTGACCGCTCGCCGATCTCTCTCTCTATTAATACTCAGTTCTACGTTTTTCATGAACGGGACAGTTGTTTGTGCCCGAAGTGTGACCAACTGACTTTGACTCGTAATTTATTTTCTCGGCTGTGTGTCGTGCAGTGGAGAATTGTACGTGCAATCGTACAGGGAAAGTCATGAGAGGGAAATGATTGATTATTCTGGCAAATAGCACAACAGTCGTATATTTCAATATCCTCCTTTCCTTCTTGTACATCTTCTAACAGTGGGGGATTGTTTGTGGACTGACTTCTCCCGTACCTGACTGACGGATTTGCCTGCAGGAAAAACGCCTCGCTCTTTAATACAAGACTTTTTTTCCCCCCCTACATTCAAGGCAAGAGCAGTCTTGATGTATTAATCACGTTGATTCTTACTATTCCTTTGGAATCTGTCTGCCTCTCCAACTTCTGTCGGGCTTAGACTTTTTGAGAAGAGAGAGAGACAAGTCCAAGGCTATAATTTGATGAACTTACACGCACATGCATCTTGTCACATTGAGTGTGGGTGGTTAAGTGCTTGAAGTATCCACGAAGTGGGACATCACATCTCATTTCCTGTTATCAAAGGATCTAGAGAAAGAGTACCTTTTTTCTTTGGATGTGCGGCACAAGTTCAAGACTCTGCTCACTCGAACAAACAGATGCACAGCGGCTCGGAGGTTGGAAGTGCTTTTCCGTGCGACTCCGGATTATCTCCCACTCTCATTCATTGATGGGATGCGTCCAATTGTTGCTGGCCGTCCATCAGCTCTGCTCTAGTTTATCTTCTTGAAAGAGTGCCAAATTGCATTGGAACAGATCAGGTGCCAAAACGAAAAAGGAGGGCAGATTTTGGATTGATTGATTTCATTAGCTGTTTAATTTACGCGATCCTCAATTGCTGCAGAGTTTCATACCAATCGTCGAATGAAATTCTTCAAATTCTATTTCATTGTTTTTTTTAAATGACTTTCGTTGTGTATTGAGAGAAGGTGAACTGCTATGATACAGCTTTAGATTATATGATGATATCCCTACTTGTTAGTCATCTTCATCATTAGTGAAAACAATAACAGTAACACTGCCTGTGGCTTCCATGGACACTTTGCATTTGGGTCAAAAGGTCATCAAGATATGCTTTATCAACATTAGTTTGTGCTCTTGAGTTGTTTAAGGATACATTAAAGCAGCTGGCTATTTGTTCCTAGAGGAAAGTTTGTTCAAGAAATTATGTTACAAGTGTTTGTCCATGTACTATAGTTTATGTCTGGACTTGAAAAAGGGAGTTCAGCTTGTTCGCAAACTTTTTACAGGGTTCCCCTTCTTTGGAGAGTGGGTGAGAATTCTTAGATCCTAGATTTGCTTCTTTGAGTTTAGTTTCGGCAACCTACACGCTTGTATCGCATGTCGATTAAAAGCTTTGATAGCAGTTTTGTGACATAGATACTTAGCTCTACTGCTCCCCCGTCATCGAGGGTTTACAGAAACTGGACACTTCAAGTATCGGCTTGCGATTCTCGAAGGACGCAGGAACCTGAGAATTAGCAAGAGCAATTGATCCATTTGCATTTGGAAAGATTGAGTTTTGAAGTTCACAAGTAAGGATTTTCTAAGTTTTTAATAACTTTCAAGAGAGGAAAGATAAAGAAACAATCATCATGTATGCTTCAATGGCTTATCAATCCCGGGAGGCAATGGGCATGCCATCCCAGAATGCATCACTGATGAGGGATGGGATCGTGCGGCAGAGGAAGCGACGCATCGCCCCGTCGGCCGGAGAGAGCCGCCGTAAGCTGCCCATGCCCATGGTGTGGCGATCAGCATCATTGTAAGCATGGACATTTTTGTTTTTCAAATTAATGTTGCAACTTGTTATTTTACAAATGTCCCTAGATATGAATACAATGTATGTTGGAGAAAGATCTTGTAAGCTGCCTTTGCCCATAGTGTGGTGCTTTGCATCATTGTAATCATACATTTTTGTAGATATTTTGTTTTTCAAATTAATGTCGCAATTTGTTAGGTGTGCCTTATTTGATACAATGTCATCACTAATTGCTGTATGACACTATTAATCCCTTGTCATTTGATACAATGCCAGCTCACACACCTTGTCCTTGTGTGCCCAATCTCCACTCCAAATTGTATAAATTTCCTCAAAATATGAATTTACTGAAATGCAATTTTACATATTATCAATCAGAATTGTTGCATAAATACTTCGATGCATATATCTTTTAGTTGCCCATACTCATTGGATGGCACTCAGCCTCATTGTATTAAAACATGGCAATAATATATGCAGAAATATAATTTTATAACAAAGTAAGTACTCTGTTGTCAATACCCAATATAACCATAACTCATTGCTAGTAGAAATCATGTTAACACGAATGTGGCCAAACCAAAGCTTTAAAGTTTAAACTAAAATTGTCCTTCTTTTTTGTTGTCATAATTCTTTTTTTTTTCTTATAAAGAGATTATTTAAAGCAAAGTGATTATTAATACTACTAGGGAAGGATTGCTTCCTTAGTTTTGGCATGATAATTTTATCATAATAGGGAGTGTCTGCCTTGCATCAATCAAAGCGACAAAAACATGCCATATCTGTACTACTGTAGCCTACCCTTCCTCACTTTGTAATGCCTTTATTCTAGGCACCTCTTCTTAAACTGCTAAAAATAACCAGCTAATTAAATATGAATCTTTTAATCTTTTACCTTATAAAAGGGGGCTTTGGATTCCTATTTATGTTCTAAACTAGTTTTTTGGAGAGAGACTTTCCTCTCTCTCATGCAGACTTCCAATTTATGGAGAAATTGTTTTTGTACATGAAGGTATAGAAACACAAAGTTAAAAAGGGATCTAGTGACATTGTCCAAATCCGTAAAACTTACTTAGAACTTTAGTGGTTCTCTCGTACCTTGTTGTATTTGTATGACCAATAGAAGCATGGAACAAGTTTTGTTTTTTTCCATTTTTTTCCCCGTTAACCCCTTGGCTACGGGAACCGGGTGGGTTGTGTACAAAGTCTATGGGGATTTCAGAAACTCGTAGGGAAGGGGTTAAAAGATATTTACAATTGAAATTTTCAGATTTTTAATTATCCACTGGAAAGTAATAATTGTGTACAAAGTCATTGCAATGGGTTAGCGAATGTCACTTTGCATTTTCATCACTTTGCATTTTCGCTCATAACTTGCTCATACATGTACAATGTATATGACATTCATTTACCATGGAATGTTCACACATTACTTAGTGGACATTTCAGATGACAGAAGTACACATGTTATCAACCATTCATTACTTTTTGCACATGTCAACAAAGTTACTAGATCCCTTTAAACACATGATTGATGCATGTTATACAAATAATTTTTTTTCACATCAGGTTACAACCAAAATCAAATGATCTTAAGTGATTTATATTGTAAAACAAATAAATAAATACAATACTGGCTTATCCAGGATTAACAGGATAAAGAGGATACAATAAATGAGGAGGGGGGGGGGGGGGGGGGCAGACTAAGTTCAAAGAAATAACATACAATTAGGCACTCTCTGTATTAAAATCTAAAAGTGCTTTCCCCTCTAAGCTTTGAAGAGGAAGAGGGAGACAGTTTTCTGTTATTCTCCCACAAGTTTTAAATGTAAACATTATTTCATATGGTAGAAGACACATTAGTCGTAATCTTACTAATCGCAACACTGGCATTGAAGATCCCCAACATTAGAACAAAAGTAACCTTAGGTGATCGATCATTTATTTGTGCTGCTCCTAGATTATGGAATAAGTTACCAGTGGATATTAGGAAAGCTCAAACATTAAATAGCTTTAAATTGAAAGTAAAAACTTATTTGTTTTAAACACAGACTTAATTTTTATTTATGATTATGCTTTATATTATATAGCATTGTGTAGTAGAATGGTATTTATAGGAGCTCTTGAAGCGCAGTCGAATATATATATATAGTTTCTGCGCTATATAAATTATTTATTATTATTATTATTTATAAAGGACCTTGACTGTGTGGGGTTAAAAGTTTATTCAGCGCTTACTTTGAAACCAAACCGCTTTACAATTCGAGATCCTCGGAATCTGACTACAAAACCGCATTGTATCACAACACAAGGGCATTGTCATGTTGTTGTTTGCAACATTTCTGAAGTACCCTTTTATAAGGCGATGGGGTTTGGGATGGGGATGTGGCTGAGGGTCAGGAAAAAAAATTAATATTTATTTTTCGAGGGCTACTTTTCAAGTTTGTTGTGCATTGAACTCTATGCAAATTTACTGTGGCTCTTACATGACTTTCGGGGGCTCCTTTTGGCATTTCATGAGCGAATTCGCCCTGAACCCCCTTGTATTTTTTTCACTGCTGAGGGTGTTTGGGGTTGTTCACAGGCTGACTGCCTATACCATATCTTATTATTGAGAGATTATTCTTGAACCAAACCGCTTTACATTTCGAGGTCCCCAGGATCCAACTACAAAACCGCATTGTGCCACAAGGACATTGTCATGTTTTTGTTTGTAACTTTTCTGAAGTACCCTTTTTAAAGGGGGTTGGGGAGGGGGGCTGAAGGGTGCAGGGGTTGGTTAGAGGCTGACCACCTGTACCACTTCTGTATACAGTAAAACCTGTGTTAGCGGCCACCTGTCTATAGCAGCCATACTGCCTATAGTGACCACCGAAAGTTCCCAAATTCCCTGCAGTGGAAAACAATGTTATGGAATTTGTCTAGATATTATAGAGTTCACCTGTGTAAAGTGGTCACTTTTTTGTTTCCCTTTAACAGGTGTTCACTACATGAACATGTTTGACCATATCTTTACGAGGAACTTCCCTCATTTAGTTGGTTTGAAAAGAGGGTGGGGGGGGGGGGATAAATGTAAACCAATAAATTAATACAAAAAATGAAGGAACCATGTTCTGTTATTTTATTGAAGTTATTAGAAACTTAAAAACGTGAGTTTCTAATGTTGGTTGTCCTGTCCTGGCTTATTTCTGAGAGGGTGCCCATGAAAGAGTTTTGAAAGAGTGTTGTTCTGTGATGTCAGAGAAAAAAATTTATTTTGTTTTGAAAGGGCTACTTTTCAACCTCGCTTGAATGAAAATAGCATTCTAAAATATGTTTTGCGTTGAACTCCAAGCAAATTTATGGGGGCTTTATTATGATTTTGGGGGGCTCTTTTTGTCATTTTGGGGGCTAATTCGCTATCATCACTCATGTATTTTTGTTTACTGTATTATGTGTCATGAGCATGAAGTCATGTTGGCCCTAAAGACCAAAGGTACAGCCCATCCATCTTTGAACTTTTTACGAGAAAGGGGTTAAATCTGATTCTAATTCATGCAATGTGTACATTGGGGGTACGTGTTCGTCAAAGCGTTCTTTGCGTTGTCACCGCCACTTTGCGTTCCCGAAATTGACACCGTTCGCTGATGAGAGGCGACATTCTTCAGACACGGCAGTTCCTGCATGTCACTACTTCTGGTTCCAGACTAGTTTCATATTTTTGGAACAACAAAAAAGAAAAAAAGAAAAGAAAGTTAGACAAATGTGCTGGAAAAGTGGTAACAAAAATTGGTGTAGAAGGGTTGAGTCACCATAGACAGCATATTGCAGTCAAAACAGATTTCCTTAGATTTGTGATCGCCTAAAGGAGATGCCTCACATTATTACACACATTTCTTAAAAACCGGAAAATCTATATATTTGATTATTCATCACTGTCCTGAAAATGTTGAAAATGGGCCACAAAAGGTTTTGTAACCTACTATTTGCTGAGAAGATGTTGTCAGAAGGGGAGTGTGAAAATGTTGGTAATTAATCCAGACCTTTTTTTTTCATGAAAGGGGAAAAGAAAATTAGAAAAACAAAAACTTTATTACAAGACTGGTATCAAACATTGTGGAGAAGGGCACAGTCACAACATAGACCTCATGTCGGTGTCCAAACAGATTTCCTACATAGTATTTTACAATGTGAAAAGTCCTAAAGGAGTTGGCTCACATTATCACATTCATTTTGAAAATGTAAAAAGGGGCCTAAAAAAGTTTTGGTAACCTTCTGTTTGCTTAAAGGCTTTCATTTTTTGTGAACAAGTGTGAAATGTCAGTAATTATTCCTGACTGTTATCATTAAAAGGGAAAGGAACTACAACAACTTTGGTACAAGGCTGGTATCAAAAATTGTCTAGAAGGGCTGCGTCACTGAACCCATCATGTTGCAGTCCAAACAGATTTCCTACTAAGTGTGTGATATTCCAAAGAGGTTAGCTGTCATTATCACATAGTTAACTTCAATTCTATATTTTATTATATTCAAAGATTCCTCTCAGGAAAATGTCAAAAAAGGGGCCAAAAAAAAAGGTTTGGTAACCCAGAAGATATGAACTTCATTCTTCCACGTATGAAAAAAGAAAAATGCAGGGGAGTGTGAAATGTCGGTAATTGTTCCAGACTTTATTTATTTAAAAAGAAGAAAACAAGATGTTTGCTGTCAGATTGGTGTCAAAAGTTGGTCTTGGAGGACTGAGTCACTATTGAACCATTCACAATGCGGTCCAAATAAATTTTGTACATGCTCGCATCAATTAATTCAAATTTGCAAATCCATATTTTTCCCCCTGATTCCTTTCCTGACAATATTTTTAAATGGGCCAAAAAAAGGTTTGGTAACCTACAAATTGCTCAGGAGACATTGTTCTTTTTTCTTTTCCACGGAATTTGCAGGGGAGTGTAAAAGAGACAGTAATTTTCCCAGACTATTATCGTAAAAACAAAATCAAAAAGAGAAAATAACTTTGTTGCAAGATTTGGTATAAAAAAAATTGTCCCAGATGGCTGATTTATTGACGGCATGATGTTGTAGTCCAAACAGATTTCCTAGATGTACTATGTGTGATGCCCTAAAGGATTTTACTCACAAACTTAACTTCAAACCCGCAAATGCATTTTTAGCTCACCTGAGCCAAAGGCTCAAGTGAGCTATTGTGATCGCTTTTTGTCCGTCGTCCGTCGTCCGTCGTGCGTCGTGCGTCGTCCGTCGTCCGTCGTGCGTCGTCCGTCGTCCGTAAACTTTTTACATTTTCATCTTCTTCTCCAGAACCAATGATCGGATTCCAACCAAACTTGGCAGGAATCATATTTAGGGGTAGAGGAACCAAAGTTGCTAAAATGGTGGGCGTGGCCCCCAGGGGGGCCCTGGGGGAGGGCACCAAATGTAAAAAATATGTAAATTTTAAACATCTTCTTCTCAAGATCCAGAAGTATGACAGACCTGATATTTCATATTTAGATGCCTCTATTGATGAAGAATGAAAGTTGTTCACAAGATTTTTGTGGGTGGTCCCATAAGGGCCCTGTGGGCGTAACAGTTTTTTTGGGGGCCCTACCATAGGAAATATACATTTTCATCTTCTTCTCCAGAATCAATGATTAGATTCCAACCAAACATGGCAGGAATCATCTTTAGGGGTAGAGGAACCAAAGTTGCTAAAATGGTGGGCGTGGCCCCCAGGGGGGCCCTGGAGGAGGGCACCAAGTGTAAAAAATATGTAAATTTTAAACATCTTCTTCTCAAGATCCACAAGTATGACAGACCTGATATTTCATATGTAGATGCCTCTATTGATGAAGAATGAAAGTTGTTCACAAGATTTTTGTGGGTGCCCCCACAAGGGCCCTGTGGGCGTAACAGTTTTTTTTTGGGCCCTACCATAGGAAATATACATTTTCATCTTCTTCTCCAGAACCAATGATTAGATTCCAACCAAACATGGCAGGAATCATCCTTAGGGGTAGAGGAATCGAAGTTGCTAAAATGGTGGGCGTGGCCCTCAGGGGGGCCCTGGGGGAGGGCACCAAGTGTAAAAAATATGTTAATTTTAAATATCTTCTTCTCAAGATCCAGAAGTATGACAGACCTGATATTTCATATTTAGATGCCTCTATTGATGAAGAATGAAAGTTGTTCACAAGATTTTTGTGGGTGGCCCCATAAGGGTCCTGTGGGCGTAACAGTTTTTTTGGGGGTCCTACCATAGGAAATATACATTTTCATCTTCTTCTCCAGAATCAATGATTAGATTCCAACCAAACATGGCAGGAATAATCTTTAGGGGTAGAGGAACCAAAGTTGCTAAAATGGTGGGCGTGGCCCCCAGGGGGGCCCTGGAGGAGGGCACCAAGTGTAAAAAATATGTAAATTTTAAACATCTTCTTCTCAAGATCCAGAAGTATGACAGACCTGATATTTCATATGTAGATGCCTCTATTGATGAAGAATGAAAGTTGTTCACAAGATGTTTTTGGGTGGCCCCATAAGGGCCCTGTGGGGGTAACATTTTTTGGGGGGCCCTACCATAGGAAATATGCATTTTCATCTTCTTCTCAAGAACCAATGATTGGATTCCAACCAAACTTGACAGGAATCATCCTTAGGGGTAGAGGAACAAAATGTGCTATAATGGAGTAACAAAATAGGGCTCTAAAAATAAAGGAATTTATGCTCTTTCTTCCTGTACACCTCACATAACTAGTCTTATTCTTACCTAGCTGCATGGGACCCAAGAATGGCTCGTAGGAAATGTGAAATGAATTTCAAATATTTTCTTCTCCACATCAACAAGTATTACAATCTGGACATTTTGTAACATGTAGGTATCTATATACCCTAAATCTCCGTGTATAAGGCGCACTTTTTTCCGTCGGAAACAAATAGAAAAAGTTGGGGGTGCGCCTTATACACAGGTACAGCAAAAAAAAAAAAATATATAAGATAGGTAAAAAATAGGTAAAAAATTCAAGTTTATTAAGCAAATTACTAATGAATATTCATACATTCATGAGCAGCAGTACTCATTATATATGCAATTATCTAATAATTAACAATTTGTTATAAATTTTTCTCATAATTGAAGATCTTTGTAAGTAAGTGTCCCAAAACAAAATTTCTTTTTTTTAGAAAGTAGGGGGTGCGCCTTATACACGAGTGCGCCGTACACACGGAGATTTACGGTAAATGACAATGCAAGTTGTCATATCGCAGAATGGCCCCATAGGGTCCCTATGTGAGTGGGGTTAATATGCTGAAGTGGTCAGTGGCTGGTGAAATGTGTTAAGCTTTGTCTTATATGTGTGTCTGTCTTTTTTTATGATTCACCCAAACATTATGGTAAATCATAATGTTAGGTACAGGGGATCAAAAGTTATTGATTAAATAGTACATCACATTATAGATTTTGGCATGATTTCAACTGATTTCATATCTTCTGAGGGTGCCAGAGAGAACATGCGCCAGATGTGAATTGATTGACCTCAGGTGAGCGTCGTGCCCCCCTGGGGCTCTTGTTGTTTGTTTATTCCTGTCTTGGAAATGTTTAAAATGGGCCAAAAAAGGTTTGGTAACCCACAAATTGCTCAGGAGACATTGTTCGTTCTCTTGCTCTACAAATGCAGGGGAGTGTAAAAATGTCGGTTATTGTACCAGACTATTTTCATTAAAAAAAGGGAAAAGAAAAGAGTGATGTCAAAATTGGTAGTGTTGAGTCACCATAGCTACGATCTTGCAGTTCAAATAGATTTCTTAGGATTTACAATTCGTGATGGACTTAGGGGTTGGGTAACATACATTTCTTTAAATCCTGCTAATGCCATTTTTTTTTTTACATTCTTAAAAATGGATCAGAAAAAGGTTTTGTAACCCACCATTTGTGCAAGGAGAGATGTCCTCTAAAAGAGGCCTGGTGACATTTCTTTAAAAACGGTACAAGTACCAATGTTGCTGTAATTAATTTCTTTTATTTAATCCATTGAAGATAATTGTCATTAATCATTACACTTGTTTGATTTCACTTCGATCAAAATGTCAATAACCATTTCTCTTATCTCAGACAGGAGCAAAAGAGGCAGTCTCTCCTTTCAAAGCTCTTCTTTTGCTCAGTCATTACAGAAAAATAAGAAAATAAAGATAATGGTGTGACATTTATCAGTACACATATTTGGTATATTTTAATTTTGATCAAAATGTCAAAAACTATAATTTCTCTTATCTCAGATAGGAGCAAAAGAGTTAGACTCTCTTACTCCGTCATTACAAAAAAAAAATTCTTTGCTAACATCTGCTCACTTTCAAAGACTACAAAAGCTCAGTTCTCAAGTCCATTATCCAGGGTATTGTTTGATGGGGAGGTGGGGAAAGAAGGTTAAACAGAAAGTTAAGTACTTGCGAAGGTTGTAGTTTTGTTTCTTAACTGTTTCTGCAATCCACATAGAGTTCATGCAAGACCCACTTGGTTTACTTTAGGCAAGGGGTATTATGTCTTTACCTTGAGGGATGAGATGTAGCCTTCCACTACATGTCTGATACTAAATGTCATCTGTTGTCATGGTGATTTTGTCTTGAATAACTTAAATCTTCTTGCCTTCAAAGATCATTGCAGCTCAATTTCCTAATCCTTGGCTTTGGTGAAGGAGGATGGGATTGGAAGGGTTGGGGTTGGGAGGTACAACATAGGTAAGAGAGAACTGTACTTAAAACTTTTCAAAAAAGCATGAAAACGTGTATGTCTGTAGATGTAAATATCTTATTACAGACTGCATTGCACCTCGTTTTCAATAAGGCCCACTCCCTGCCATTTCGCTCTAAATTCTACTACTATTTCAAATGCTTTCTATTAATCAGATATATACCACACCCGATTTTCCTGCAAATAAACTATTACACGTATTAGTGGTCACCTGTACCCAATGCAAGAAATATAAATAAATTGAAATGTTGAATAATTCCTATGGTGTTGACATGTTAATAGATGTATATTTTTGTAGACTTCTTGGCACCCATCTTTAATGGGGCCTAACCCCCTACCAATCCGGTTCCTATTTCCCACTGAGATTTATGTTATACCACACCCCATAAAATTACCAAGCTTATGTGAACACCTACATTTATACCTTAAAATGCCAAAAGGAATGAATCAATATTGAATAAATAAATGATGATGTTGAAATATTGAAAGATGTTGCCAAAAACCTCATGACACCCCTGTTCATATTTCCGCGGATTGAACTCTTGAATTGGTTATACCATGCAATATCTTTGAAGGCCAACACGTGAACACCTTTGTTATGGAAAAATATGAACAAAAACAAGCTATTCCTATTGTCATGGCTACTCATAGAGATAGTGTACAGTTGGCTTGTGATAGTGATCACCGTGATCTAGAGGAAACATGTCTTTGATTTGATGAGAATTCCGGCATGGTTGTTGTAATTTTTTCTTCATAATTTGGAGTACTTTGAGTGTGCATTGCGTTGATTGGTAGTAATGACCATGACAATTTGGGGGCCTGTCCGGGACACTACGGTGTTGACATATTGATAGTAGGTGTACAGTTTCCTTGCTCAGACTTCTTGGCACCCATCTTTAATGAGGCTTACCCCTACCTTTTACTCCCAATGTCTACCATTTTGTGTTGTATCATACAACATCTTTATAGTCCAACCAATGAACACCTATCTTATTTTGTGGGGGAAGAAGAAAGTAAGTTCAATTCCTATGGTGATGACACATTGATAGGTGTATATTTTCTTAGACATCTTGGCACCCCTCTTTAATGAGGCCTCACCCCTGCTCTTCCCCTCCTCTTCCCTTGCCCAGTGGCCCATGGCTTTCCTCTTCATCATGCTCTGCACCTCAGTGGCATCACTTGTCATCACCTCCACCTCTAAAAGTAATCTAAATGAGCTTGTGGATGTGGTTTGATGTTCCTATTTAAAACAAGCATTTTCCATAGACCCCAGCCAGAGTATTTTTGTGTCCATTTCTGAGCGGGTTAATAGATTTAAACAATTTAAATTGGGAGATTTATAGATTATTGTACAAATGTACCCTTTCAATAAAGAATTCGGCTTATTAAAAGTTTGTTTATTATAACTTTAAAAACATGCATATTTTGAATGTAAACATGGATACTATTTCTAGGAGAAAGACATTTGTAGGGCCAGTGGCACCATTCCAGTTAGCATGTGTCAGCAACCAAATTTTGAACAAAGGTTTATGAACAAATGTTGCATCATAATTTTGGTTAGGAAGGCTCTACAGACCCAAGTTGGGCAAATTTGTAAGAAAATAGCTTGCCCAAAATGATGTCTAATTTGCCCAAATTTAGTACATTAGGAAATGAGAATGCAATTCATCATTATCACGAAGAACAACATTCAAGAGGATTCAAATTGGAAAAACCCAGAGAAATTTGTTGCTGACAATAATTTTGGCATATTCACACAATCTTGTAAAATTTAAAAGTTTTCTCATTGAGATCAATTTGGATAAAAAGTACTTGCACTGGTCGGCAAGTGGGTTCAAATTGAACTTGCCCACAGCTGATATTCACTAGCCCCTTGGCAAGCAGGCAAGTGGGTTTGTACATAGCACCAATATGAGACAAGACAAAGGGAAAGTAAGAAGTTGAGTGTGCCTAAAGTAAGGACTACGCAGGGTAAATTTTCAGTGTCATTCAGAGGCACATGCTTTTGGAATGATTTACCACTATCTGTACGGGAGAAAGCATCAGTGTCTTGCTTTCGTAAAACTCTAATATCACAAATGTTAATAGAATAATTGTTTTGAACTTTTAACCGAGGTTCTTGCCTTTTTGTAAATATTACGTTATATAATCCTTTATCTTTTTATTTAGTGTTAAATACCAAATATTTGTATTTAATCACAGAACTTATATTAGCTTAGATGTAGAATAGCTTGTAGTTTAAGTATGTATTCAACAGTTATTCATTATTTATGATATTCTCATTGCTACGCTACTTATGTGTGTTAATGGTACCAGACACGATTAGCATTTAATGCTATTTTCTGGTCCCAATTATCCTTTTAATATTTATGTTACACATTGACATTTGATTGTTATATTGATGTACTTTTTATTTGGATAATAAAACATCAAACTCAAACTCAAACTCAAACATGTAGATCCCTGGATGAGTTGGCATTGACCCTTGCCCAGGGCAACATAGGGTCAGTTGACGCATGAAGCCCTCCAGGGTTTTGAAATGAGTTTTCCCCCACTTTTTAAAATATGAATTACCTTTTGAGCAATTTCTTTCAAAACTCCTCCCAGGTCCATTTAAAGGGAAAGTTGAGTTTTGGTAGAGATGGCGCTAGACTACTTAATTGGTTTGTGAGGTAATGAAAAACTGAGTGTAAAATTTGAAAGAGCATAATATTTCAACAATAAAATCATCTTTGTTTGATCAAAATCGGTTCAGAAATGGCTGAAATATCCATAAATATAACAATTTGTAATAAACCCGGGGCCCCGGGTTTATTAGAGAATTTTGAACCAGCCGTTAAAAATTCAAAAAAATGCTTCCTCTTTTCAAAAAAGTTACAAAATAGGTATTTAAATAGTTGTTGGTTATTTCTCTATCTAATCACTATTTCAACAAAGCATCACATGCACAATATTTTATTCAAAATGGTTGAAACCGATGAGTGTTTAGAGAGCGCCCTCTTACGTTTTAACGGCTCTTTTTGAATGATAACACGATCTTTACTACGTCATTTGTAATTTTGTGTTCCTTTCTAGTTCTAACTATTAGTTTGTAATGTAATGATGCAGGTTTTGGTTACTAAAATTCAGTTTCACTCAAACTGTACTCTCCTTACCAGAACTCAACTATCCCTTTAAGTTCCTTAGGTGGTAAATAAGTATGTCATGGTCCCTAACTCTGATGAAAGATGCCATTAAAGATGGGGGCAGGACAAATTGTGTCATCAAATCATCCTTATTTTGGGCTTGGAAGAAAGAAATGAAGAAAGAAATGCAGATTCATCCAATGTCATGCATGGTGATTGTCATACATAGAGATGTAGAGGGCGGTCAAAACATATATCATAACTAAGATACATAGCTTGTGCACACTACATAACACTGGGCTAGTGTGTATTTCACACTGTGTGCAAGAGATTTACAAGAGGTTTACAAGCATCAGATTTACAAATCTGAACCACCTGGAATGGATACATTTCCCCCCCAGAATATATTCAAAAGATACATCAGTTAGAATGTGTGGTACAAGATTTATTTTCATTTAATTTCCCCAAGTTAAATTTGATTTAATCTAACTCATTCAAAATGTTCATGTTTTTGTATATAATGCACATTCTCAATAGACCACACACAGCCTGTCACTTTGTTTGGGACCAATCCTGAACTGGGTAAAAAATAAAAATGAAAAATTCTAGAAATGATGGGAAGTTGTCGTTCAGTGAACTTCAGTATCAGGTTTGTAAATGTCTCTGAACCAGGTGGAAGACATTCCCTGTTTGACGAAAAGAGCAACATTTCGTTTTTTGGAAGAAGACAATTCATGGAGACATGTATTTAAATGTTAAATGTTCACTGAAGATTATATTCAATGACCTCCTCTAACCCCCTATTAAAAAGGAAGTTAGTAACTTTGTTGAAATCTACCAAACTCATTTGGAACTGCAGTGGTTCTTCTGTGCCGTGATGTTTCCTCCAACAGATAGAAGCATCAGATATTTTTGTTTTCATGTTTCCTTATCTAGTTATTTGTGATTGAATTTGAAAGTATCAACTAATCAGTCAACTATGAACTGAGTTCATAGCTATGTCATGGCAATGAGTTGGGGTGATGTATCAGGTTCATTGAAGTTCATTTCCCCCATCAATGTAAGAAGTCTTCCCTGTGTTTGAATACAACATGCGAATAACTTTTACTATACCAAGTACTTGTTTGTAAAGAAGTTTTTGTAGAAAGTGTTGATTGAATGTTCAGTATCTCACAAGTTTAAGGGGAAGAAGTTTAAATACCTGACTTCATAGCTTTGTCACAAATATCTCTAATATAGGACAATAAACAATAAATGGTTATTTTCAATTGAAAATGCACAAATTACATCTATAAATAGATGCTTAATTACTTGTTTTCGTACAGTTGACTTCCATTCACCTCAAATACGTTCCATACTTTAAAAATCACTGAGGAAAATGTTCCACATGCATGCACTTGTGCTCTCCCCTGGGTACTCTTCCCATGATTCCTTGGCTAAAAGCAGGGGCGCATGGGAAATTGGCAGTGATGTTTGCTCCTAGCAAGATCCTGTTTGGGGATCTTCGCAAATTTAACGTTGTCGCCCACTCACTCCGCATCGAGTAAGCTATCTCACACAGCCTGGTCTGTTAAAAACAGATCCAGCATGTTTTCGCCAATGTTGCTGGGTTATTCAATTGTGAGAATCGTCAAGAATGGTTGCTTGACTGGTTGGTTTATTGACTGATTAATTGGTTAAATAGTGATTGATTGTCAATATTGATCGCTTTATCGATTGCTTTGTAACCTACCACTGGCCCACTCATTTTATAGCAAGGTCTCACATAGCTTGGCTATTTGAAATAAATTGATTGATTGATTGATTGATTGATTGATTGATTGATTGATTGATTGATTGATTGATTGATTGATTGATTGATTGATTGATTGATTGATTGATTGATTGATTGATTGATTGATTGATTGATTGATTGATTGATTGATCAATGATCGATCAGAGCCCATTCACTCTGGAGGAAGATTTTTGTAGATCAGTTTGTTTTCTCATAGTCTACATGTATGTGCTATGATACAACAGTTGTTTATATGATTTTATTGATCAAATGATTCATTGATTGCTGGAACTGATATCAATTTATAATCTTCAAGCCCTTTATTGAGTGTACCGGTTCTTGGATGTATACCACACACACAGTGGAAATATTTGTTTAATGCTTTTAATAAATATTGTTCAATTGAACAATAGTTAGTGCTGAATGGCAACTGAAACTTGTTGCCATATTTAGAACAAGATCTTGAAAGGGGAAGGAGATCTGATTCATAATTTTCTATATCTTCCTACATTTATTATCTCGATAGATTCTACTAATTTTCAAACTTTATCCTCATGTTTACTCTCCCTCAAATTCCCTAGTCTATATTGCAACAGTCTCCCAAAAGATTATTATAACCTAAATAAAAATCAATATATTGTTAAAAGCTAGAGTATAATAACCTCCCAAAATAGTTCCACGTCGGAACAGGGCAGGTACACATCAACTCCCTTTTTAGACAAGTTAGAAGTTTCACTACGTGTTTCATCGCATGTGGGACTAGGCTAGAGGAAATATATAGAACTTGTATTCTAGAACAAACAGGGCTGATTAACATCATTCCATTAAAAGGTTCCCTTATTACTACGTGTATCAATACATGTGGGACTTGACAAGAGGAACCATAGAAATTGAATTCTAGAACTAAGGTGGCAGATAAACATCAATCCATCAAAAGCTTCCCTTTTTACTACATGTATCAATACATGTGGGACTTGGCTGGAGGAGCTATAGAAATTGTATTCTAGAACTAACATGGCAGATTTTCAAATCGATAAAAAAAAAAGTGTGACTTGTGTCCGCTTGCACGTTTCACCTTCCCCCTTCGAGTTGCATTTTCCCACCCCTCGTATTTAGAACTGATTCTAGTCGGCTCAAATTCCAATCTTGTGTTACACAATACTTGTAAAACTTGATTCTTTACCTACATTCTTGGCTAATTTCTTGGAGAATAAACTTGATTATTTTTTTCTTCTTAACCCCTTGAATATGGGAACCGGGTGGCTTGTGTGCAACGTCTATTGGGATTTCATTAACTCATAGGGAACAGGTTAATTCACAATATTCACAAGACTTTTAACCAAGAGTCAGTGTCTAATTTCTCCTAAGATAGGCTCGGGTGAAAGGAAATACCCCATATTGTTTATTGTTTTGTGCAGGAAATCGGTAATAATTGTATGTTTGTCAGGTTACACACACTTTGCTGATAAAGTTCAATAATATTGCAGATAAAGTGTTTTATGTTTATAAGCCAACTTTCTCGAGTTTCATTTTTCTGGCAGTTAATGTACCGCAGATCAAACATTAATAAATTGCCAAGATTACTGTCACGTACATGTATGTGTATTGTAACTGGAGACATTTAAATTTTGTAATTAAATTTCTCATGAAAATGGTATTTTACTATTCAGTGATCTAATAAAAGAAGAAAATATCTGTTTTGGTAAAGATTGATTTAATTATGGGAAGTATAAGTATAACATTCATAGAGTTTTATGTTCCTACACTATTTCACATAAATTTAATATTTCCCAGGCAGCATTTGTTGCATCATGAAACTTAATTTTGTCGAACAATTTGATGACATTTTGGATTCAAGATTCAGGCATGCTTTTTTGAGGGCATGTATCATACACATGTACATCTTACGGGTCATGGAAAGTCATGGAATTTCATTTTATCTAGATATTTCCTCATTACTGAAATACAAATCACGTTTTTAAAACTTATTTGGTACAAAAAGTACAGAATGAAGTCAAAGAACCTCGTTTACATGCTGTGGTGAAATGTCATGGAAAAGTCATGGAATTTGATTTAAAAAGAAGCTTGTATGACCCCTGAATCAAATCCGTACATGATGACTGTTTTAAAAGTAAACATCTAAGTTCAAATCAAATTTTAAATGAAAACCGAGCCGAGTACTGAAAGCAAATGTATGAACAATGATCAATGCAGATTAAACTCTTAATAATGCATTAAACTTTCCAAGAATTTTCAGAAGAAGATACATGAAAATCAATGTCTTGTATTACCCTTCATGATTGGGTAATGTGACTTGTCCTTTATTTATTGCTTGACCTAATTTAGTGACCATTACTGATTACTTGGAATAATTATAGGTCAAATTTTTCAAAATGACTTCTAATTATCTAGGTTAATGAATTATCAACATATTTAGGTTGATGTATAGCTGTTAAGATGTAAGCAAAAGGATAGGTGTCCTTATTTTGAATTTTGCCACCTCCGCTGTGAACATTTCTTGGAAATTTTCTTCCGAGAAGATTTATGTTCTGGGGAAATTTCAATTTGAGTCAGAAATGTTTGAACTAAGGTGAGATTATTATGGTTCCTCTTTTAACCCATTCAGAAAATATTCAGGCTGGAATCAATAGAGAATGCGTGTTACAGTTATATACCTATATATTAAATACTGAACAGGTTAAACAGCAGGTAATGTATGTCCTGCTTACGCACACCGCGTGCCCTTAGCTTGGCCCAATTCAATATTAATTGACGTTAGTAAACAAACATGCAGGAAAAGTAACCGCTTTGAATGCATGGTTTGCTAACATAAATTAATTATAGATGTTTGCTGGTTTGCATTGTATCCTATGACCAGGGTAATGATAGTGTAAAGCGCTTAGAGGTGATATTGTATCTTATTAGGCGCTATTTAAATCAAACCTATTATTATTTATTATTATTAATACACACTGGCTCAGTGATATGCAATGCGCACACACTAGCCTAGTTAAAAATGGCGACCCGCTGTGTTGTATCCTGAGGCATGATGATCTTTAATATGTTAAATGTATTTTGCATGGTTTAAGCAGGTGGCAGGTATTGTCCTGTCCAATTTCTCTTCATCCGGTCTTTTAATTTGACCCAATTCCTTCGGTTCCTCCCATTTCAATCATTCACTGCACAAATTCTCAGAATGATATTTAAGTTAATTAGTGAACATTGTTTTGTATCTCCTGACCTTTAAGGTCAAACTAATTAATTGTACCCATTTTTCTCCCTCAATTAGCAAATGTTCTACTTGAATGATTTATTTGACACCTTGAAATTAAATTTAGTTTCCACACAACATTTAAGTTAATTAGTGAACGTTCTTGTATCTTCTGACATTGAAGGTCTATTTTCTCTTTAATTGCAAATGTTCTGCTTGCACAATTTTTATATTACACCTTTAAAATTAATTAAGCTTCCTCACATCAGTGTGCTGTACATTGTGAAACATTTTGAGAGCAATTATGTGCATGTGAGTATTGTTCTTCTATTTTGAGATGAAGTGCATGTGTAATTTACTCAAGGTCACGTCCACGAGTTGCATAATTTGATTAGTAACACCGTAACAGTCATGAACACAAAAAGGGATTTAATTTCTCACAGTAGGTGGGACCATTAGAGGGCCTTGCCTTTACACTAACAGCGCAAAGTGGTAGCATACCTTAAGCAATCATCGGGGAAGTGCCGAATTTGCCTCAAATTGCCGGAGTGCGCTTCAGGCTCGTTACAAGTGCGAGCTAGCTGCACAATCACGTTTGTTCTCGCCGCTTCCTTGCGTGTACTTGAAGCTCCATATTCTGTGATTGGGACATCTTTCCTGTGTACGTAGGACTTTGCACTTTTTTAAGTTGCGAGGGAATTTATGGAGTTGAAGCGCATGAACGGTGGGCCTGTTGCCATGGATATGCTAGAGTTTGACTTTAACTTTGACGACGTGTCACCTGATTTGGAGACAAGGTATGCCTGTTGTAGCTACACTCGTTATTATTGATTGGGATATAAATCAGGAACTTCAAACCCAAGTTGAACATGTTGCCTTCAATATGCCTAGTGGTGTTTCACAAAGATTTTAAGTTGAACTTAAACTCTACTTCAGACTTCAAAGTATGGAAAGCCTTGGAATAACACAACATAAACAAAGATTTGAGACTCTTGAGAATAGAAAACATTGATCATTTTTAACAAAATTTGATGCTGTTTTGTAATGCTAGTTTAGTAATTTTACATATATCTCAACTAACAGCTTTCTGCAATATTAAGTCTAAATTAGAGTTCAAGTTCAACTTAAAATCTTTGTGAATCCCCCCCCCCCCATTGTTTGAAGAATTTCTTTATTTGATCAATTTATTATAATAATAATACATTATATGGCACTTAATAAGGGTGTTTATTGTTATTTTTCAGATAAAGAACAGTACTATTCAGTATTTTACCCAAGGATGTATTCTGCTTTCTTTTTGCCGTATTTATATATTTTTTATTGCTGGAATAAAGATTGAAGTTTATTTGGTACAGATCAATTATTTACAAAGTTTAACACTTATCAAAACTATTGATATATTTTGTCAAGGGACAAGGGATACAATTCCCTTTACTATCAATGTTGTTTATTCGTTCTTAAGCTACGCAGAACTTGATTTTAATTTTGTGGATCATAAAAGCATTGCAAGAATTTGCGATCTAGCACAATATGTTATTTCACTTCTTTTATCAGCATTTGTTGTGTGCACAATGACATATAATTCATAAACTTTTAAATTTTATTTCATGATTTAGTTTGGCAGAGAAAAATAATGAACTATTCCACGGTTGAACGTAACGCAAAAAAAGTCTTGGTAGGTTTAAAGTCATCTGTTTGTAACCAACCATTTTTATTAAAAGAAAGTATGTTCTAAATACATGCAGACCCTTCAAATAATAACTGTAATGAACTAAAACTATGAATGCCATTTGTTTTGAAACAGTTGATTATCAATGAACTATGCAACGGCATGTTATTAAAAAGCATTTTTATGTGTAAATATTGAAAGATTGTTGAATTCAAGGAGAGCAACTGACTGTTTTTTTTATGACAGGGTATTCCTTTTTTATAAATAACTATTCTCTACTCTAATGCTGATTTTAAGAATAAAAGTCTGCAATCTATGAGTTGGTAAGGTTCCTACTGTGCAAGTACCTGTTAGTCGCTATCAATTACGGCATCACTAAGGAGCGTTCCAGCCTATTTCCGACGCTAAGCGATGATGCATACGCCGTGCGTGCATGACCCTGATCGGTGCGAGCCCCCTTTGCCCCCCGCCCTTGGAGGACGAGTGCGTCCTGTCCGTGACGGAGAAGGGTTACAGGAAGGATGCGTTAATGTATTGTCACACATTCTTTCCTCTTGGAATTCTTCTTCACATCCTTACTATCACTCATGCAAGTTATATATCATTGCACAACATTGTGTTTTTATATGGCAAAGAGATGGTGCATTGACTTCTAGTTGGATGCCTACTCAACAAAGTGTGATCCATCCTTATCTCTTGGACAAATTTCTTTATGCTCTGCTTCCGATCAAATACCACTCATGTGTATCCTCAAGCTTGAAATCGTTTAGATTGTCAGTTTTAATATTAAGAAAGATGTTGCACTGATTAACGTGCATTCAACTTAGTGTATTGATTTTTTCTTTGGCACGGACGGTACAGCCATACTGCCACTCGAGCAAGTCGTTCATAAAGTTGAGCATACAATTGTGTAAATTGTCTTTCTTTGCCTGTAATTTGTCATAGGTTTATATGCAAAACAACAAACAAGGTGCTATATATGAAGCTAAATCCAAGCTTTAAAGGGCCTTAGATAACAACAATATAATGTACATTGTATCAACCACTCATCACTTTTTGCACATGTCAACAAAGTTACTAGATCCCTTTAAAAGCTTTGGTTTATTTCTTTACCATATAGTGCAGCGCATCCTGACAAATATCCATGGGAAACTTATAAACTTTTAAACATTGCATTTAATCTAGACTTCTCTAATTACAATCACGAACCTGTTGGAAGCTACTAGTTTGAGTGTAACTGTAAGGGAACCCACATTCTACCTAGACCCCAGACCAGGATCATGTTTTACTGTTCTGAAGGGGATTTAACCCATTCAAGAATATTTCATTTTGGTATGTCAACACCCATTCTCCATAGACTCTAGCCTGAGTACTTTCAGGACCAGGCCTGAATGGGTTAATGAAAATGAAAGTAATGCAAGAAAAACATATCTGAGCAATCTAGAAAAAGATTTTCTAACCAAATGTAATTTTATGCACATTTTGAGTTTTTTTTCTTCCATCAACTCAAAGTGTGATTTATTGGGGAGAAAAAAGACACATTTTAATCTTTTGGCTGAAATAAAAATTCCCAAATGGGAAAGAGGGGATCTGGATGGATTAATGTTGAGAGGCAAACAGGAGATGGCAGAAGACGTGGATTTACAATCGGGGTTTGATGTTTGGCAGGCAGGTGGTGGTAATGTGGAGGGAGAACTGGGGGTGGTGGGTAGCTGAGAGGATGTGCTGCGGTTTGATTTGGAGTGCGGTTCCTGATTGATGGGCAGTCCCAGAGGAGTCAACATTTTGTCTCCAAAAGGAGAAGAAAATATAATATCAAAGTTTCTCGCTTAACTGCTTGCAGAGATTGAGCTGAGAGAAAGAAAATTCAAGCCTTCCTCTTAGACTTTATCACCAGTCAATATTAAAAGTCCCAGAGGAGTCAAGTTTTTTCATTAAAAGGAGAACAAAATATCTAAGTTTCTCACTTAACCCGTTGAGGACGAATTGATTTTGGTATAACACGCATTCTCCATAGACTCAAGCCCGAAATATTTCGGGACCAGTCCTCAACGGGTTAAGCTGCTTGCAGAGATTAAGCTGAGAGAAAGAAAATTCAAGCCTTCCTCTTTGACTATATAACCAGTCAACATTAAAGTCCCAGAGGAGTCAAGATTTTGTCTCTAAAAGGAGAAGAAAATATCTCAAATGTTTCTCACTTTTAGCTGCTTGTGGATTAAAGACAACCTAAACAGTTTTAAGCTCGAGTCCCAGAGGATACACAATTTTTCTTCAAAAGGAGAAGAAAATATCTATGTTTCTCACTTTAGCTGCTTGAAGAGATTGAGCTGAGAAAGAAAATTTAAGCCTTCCTCTAAATAAGACTATATTTACCAGTCAACATTTTCACCTCAATGATTTGATGGGGTATATATCCTAAAATGGAGAGTAAGTTATCCATTCCAAATTTGATTGATTTTAGCATCTGAAGGATCTAATGTGATTCTATGCGAATGCATGCTGTTGTAACAACATGCCTCCACCAATTCACCAGTATCATTCAAGTTTCAATATTGAGAAACATAATTTATCGCTTCTTGTTACTCCTTTAAAGGGACTTAGTAATATTGTCCAAATCCTCAAAATAAAATTTTAATTCTAGCAGTTCCCTTATACCTTGTTGTATTCGTATTAACAATAAAATCATAGGACAGGTTTCGGTTTTTCAAATTTCCCTTTCGTTACAAAGATATGTATGATTGAAGTATTCAGATAAGAAAAACTCCGGGCGAGTTTGTCTTCCGTGTACAAAGTGAGTGCAGTGAGTTACTGAATATCAATTTGCATTTTCACTCATTACTTGGCCATACAATGTCCATTTGACTTGAAATTTTCACACAATACCCTGTGGACATATGAGATAACAACACTATATATTGCATCAACCATTCATCCTTTTTGCACATGTCAACACAGTTACTAGATCCCTTTAAGTAACATCGATGAAATGATACAGGATTGTTTAATGGCAATAGACCATCTCTTAGCAAGGAAGCTACTAATTTATCTGACATATCTTTATCTGAAATACTCTATGATTGAAGAAAAAAATCAGCTAAACTTGTTGAAATGTTTTATTTTTAGGCTACGTAAATATCCAATCTCTGTACAATCTTGGCAGTCCTACTGAAATGATGACACATATTACAGTGAGGAAATATTCTCAATTGATGTATCTCCTCAGAAATGTACTAGTACGAAAAAATAGAATTTGAACAAAATTAGAAGTTAGAAAGTGGATTGTAAGGTCATGGCCATTGAATATTGGCTGGCTGGACGAACAGCTAAAAATCCTCTAAACCTATAAAAACAATAGTTATGATAATTCCAATATTCATTTCAGCTGATAGAGATCTTTACTATATTCTTAAAACCATGTTCAAAGGCTAATTGATTTATTTCCCTAATTTCCCTAACCCTAACTCCCTCATTCTAGTCTGCATTTGCTAAAATATGTATTGGTTTATATATTGCTATGTATATAAGTACAGGGCAAATGGAAGACTGATGAAAAGCTTATATTGGCTGGTGATCCTACCTGAAAGGTATCCTACCTACATGTAATAGGGTTAAAGTTTACATATTAACTAATTACTCCGTTCTCTTTGAGATTCTGAAATCTCAATAGACGTTGCACATAGCACACCAGGTTTCTGTAGGCGAGAGGTTAATCTCAAAGAAGCTTTAGAAGATTAGTAAAAGCCTCAATATCCCTTTAATCCTGTTCAGGACTAGTCACACAAAAAATACATGGGGGCGGTGGGCAAATTCGCCCCCGAAATGCCCAAATTCGCCCCCGAAAAAAAAAAATTTGCCCCAGAAAAAAAAAGAAAAAAAAAAAAATTGGGGGGGGGGGGGATTTTCGGGATTTTTTGTGGGATTTTCTGTTTGGATTGTGATCAAATGCTTATAAAATGATCACTAACAGCATTATAGCTTATTAGTAGCCCCTGAAATTCGAAAAAGAACCCAGATATTTGTAGCCCCCGAAAGTTGGAAAAGTAGCCCCCGAAAATGGAGCCCCCGAAATAAAAATATTAATTTTTTCGCTGAGTCACACAAATATATACATTTGATTTTGTTGTCTGAAATTACATGTTAATATCAATGTCACTAAGTTCACAAATTAATTACTGGGGTGGGTCTTGTGACTTCAAATTGAACTTGTCCTCTAGTGATTATTACTTGTCTTAGGCAAATGAGTAATGGCAGTCCTTAAAAATAAATTGTCCTGAACTTGTTACCCCAAATAAAGTTTCAACAATAGGCTTTTGCATGCAAATTGTGTTGATCTGGACGTCTAGGACTGCACATTATGATGATACACACAATGTCAGTGGGGCTGGAATATGGCTGGCACATAATGAGTTAATGCAAGACGAACAAGAAAAACAAAATCGGGCAATGAGGGATTAACGGTAGAAGAGATCCACATGGCTTTGAGGAGTTGGTCATCATATTTCACAGGTCACCAGGGACTGGACATTCATCCTGAGTGTGAATCATTTCGTTAGTCGGACATACGGAATGGCCACTCCATTGTATGTGGCGCAAAGAATAGAACATATTTAGAAATATCTTCTAAACAATCTGTAAACATTATTTTATGCTTTTCAAGTGAAAAAAAAAATTGTAATTGTATCTTCACAGTAAGCCCGGAAAAGAAACATTGACACCTTTTCTGAATTTCTCTTACTCCGGAGAGTTGACATTCAAAATGGCCATTTACAATGTATGTGACGCAAAGAAATAATATCTTTGAAATTATCTGCAAGATCTGTTACCGAATTACCGTTATTTGATTCTTTACAAATCTGCAAAAGCGTAATCGTATCATCTACATAGCTGAGCTTAGAACACAAACATTCACACCTTTTCTAAATTTCTCTTACTCCGGAGAGTCGACATTCTAAGTGGCCATTACAATGTATGTGACGCAAAAAAATAATATCTTTGAAATTATCTGCAAGATCTGTTACTGACTTACCGTTATGTGATTCTTTATAAATCTGCAAAAGCGTAATCGTATCTACATAGCTAAGCTCAGAACAGAAACGTCCACACCTTTTCTCAAGTTCAATATTTTGTTTGCAGAGTTGTCATATTGAAGTTTTTCTCTGAAAAAAGGTCAGGAATTGACAAATCTTACACAGATTTTGACTTTTGACCATTAATATTGGAGTATTAGAATATTTGTGAACATTGAACAAAATATTATCCAATGTGAAATCTTTGCGTACAACCTTTTTAATATGTTACTCATAGAATCGAACCTTAATAAAGTGATGCAATATGAGGCAATTATCTGTTCTAATTTTGTTGTTTCCTTCTATGTAGCCCTTGGACCTCCCGTGTTGATGAAAACAGTTTTGATGTTTTCTATTTCAGCATGGTTCATAATCCTTAATCCGATTTCGGTATTCCAGTTTGCTCTTGTCGGCTGTATGTTTAGTAGTTAATAGTGATCAAAAATTGATCACAATTCGCTAATTTAATTTGATTTGACAACTCGGGTCTTGGGAATTTTCTCAGTGTGAGAAGGTGTCTAAGATTCTTTCCTGTGCATGTTACCATTTTTGGGTCACATTCTACACTGATTTATTAACCTATTCAAGTCGATTTGACTTAAGTATAACATGTATTCTCCATAGCCCTCTGCCAGGACCAGTCCTGAAGCGGTTAAAAGGCTGGTCTGAAAGTAGCTGAAACAATATACTTGTTCCCGCCTCTGATTATGAATTATAATACAGTGTGATGTATCGCTTTTGCACCGGACATTAGCACATTAGCATGAATGTTTCAATGTTAATCAGTCACATAGGCCTTCGGACAGTGATATAGTGGTCCACTGAGCTTTCCAGACCCAATTTCAACCTATCCAGGATTTTATTATCTTGATCAACTTATCTACATGTATCGAGGGAGAAAAGTTCACACAGACCCAATTTTAATCTCTCGCGTAATCTATTATCTTGATCAATTTTTCTATCTATGGAGAATACTTCACACTTGATATTTATAGTTTGTGACAAGACACCTTGCCATGGTGGAATGAGAGAAAGAAAATGGATGCTACCATTTTCTTTCGCAGAATCTTTTGATAAGTGATTTCATTTTTGCCATAGAGGTCGCCTTCGAAGAGCCTGCGGGGCGCCGCCATATAACAGTGCATGCGATGTGCTCTATTTTCTATCTAATAATTGTGCATGACTATAATGTTCATGCACTTACAACCTGGTTCTGAGGACATGGTACAGATGTTTAATTGTGTTTAAAGTTTGCTGAAATGTGCTTTAGAAAACTAGGAACGTTGATATTGCAGTTCATTGACATTTCAAATTTGAAGATTCAGATTGAATGATCATTGTATTTGTTATTAAAAAGTCTAGGCTCATTTAAAAGTTTTGCGAGAGTAAACTTTGTTTGTGCCTTGTTATAAAATCAGTGATATGCACTCTGCTGTTGTTCTTTGTAAGTGTAATTTTGATGGATTCCCTGTAGACCAGACTCCCGAGTTTTATGGGACCAGTTCTAAATGGGTTAAAAAGATGTGGGTTATCCAACTTACTAGGACGTGATCACGGTAAACACTGACATTTTCCAGGAAGTTTCATGATAAAATCAGTTTGTACGGAATAATAGAACATGCTGGTTTGTGTGTCAGGAACAACTGTTTGTCTATTTATTAATGGATCCTTTGTTGGTTTGGCAACCACTTCTGTAGCAGCATGATTTGGCCAAAGAGGATTTGTCATCAATTTCAGTTTGCTACAGCTGAGATTACATTTACATACTGTGGTAATTACAGGGTGTAGTATAGGAGTGTTTGGTTAGTAATGTATTAACAGAACTTTATGAGGACATGAAAATGTTATGGAAGATATTTCTTCTGACAACAGATTAGAAAGGGGGAGAGGTTGAAAGAGAAAGAGAGAGAGGGGAGCCAGAAAAAAAGAAGGGAAAGGCATCATCGTCACCATCGTTAACGTAAGGAGGAGAAGTGAGTGATCCGATCTCGCAAGGACCCTGAGGGGGTAGTTTCCTGGCCTGTTCATCGGGGAACGTCCGCCCGTTATCAGCTAGCTGGGTGCTGCTTTCTGCCTGCTGCTATCAGTCTCTGCCGTCTTTCTCCCTCTCTCTCTCTCGAGAAACTCTCTGGTCCAAGCTTGCTAGTTTTTTGCCCCGATTTTGCTCTCTTGCCGATCTGTGCTACCTCGCCTTGCCTCGCCGGTTCAGCCTGGGTTTGTGGTCGTCGGTCACTGACTGCGAGGGGAAGACGAAGGAGCCGGCACGGGGGAAGTTTGGCTTAGCGACTGGACGGAGCAATAAAAGTGGCAGAGTATCACATTTTCCCCTGCCCCAGGCTAGAGAAGTAGAGGCTATTTTGCTCTTGGGTCGCGTGCATTGGTGGTTTGTCAGTTGGCTAACGATTTTGTTTCATTTGTGCTTCTTGCCAATCTGTGGAACGCAGCATTTTATATTGTTATCCCAGAAGAAAGAGAGACAGAACTAATCTGGTATCTATTTGCCCGGAGGACACTCTTGTTGGTCAGAGAACAGTCGCAAAGTTATCACCAAGGGTATGAGAGTTTGAGCGGCCATGTATCCTCAGCATTCCAGTCTTATTGTGTGCGTGTGGGCCCACACTCCACGAGCAATTTGGTAAGTGCTGTGGCGATCTCTTAGAAAAACTGCCTCATAGTCATACGCTGTGAAAGTAATACCAAAAACTCTGCCAAAGTTTAACAGAACCAAACAATTGCGTATATTGTTGTATAATTTGTACTTGTATGTGCAGAGAGGTGAAGTTCCTCCCACATCTCTGGTATGGGTATGCATGTGTGTTTGTTTGTGTGGGTGTGTGTCTGTGTGTGTGTTTGTGTGTGTTAGTGTGTGTATGCATTGAGAATGCAAGGTTAAATACAGTATGAATACCCTTGCCCTCCAAATTGGCAACTGTAAAGCCTCTTAATTCAATATCAAGGAAATTGCTGTGGATTTTCCCACTAGAAAGGAAATTAATATGAGCTGATGTTGCCAATTTACTGAATCCCAGTTCCACATTAGCTCTATTCATTTATATGAACTGCGATATTTAGTGAACTGAGAAAGACGGGTTAAACCCATGGACCACTGGAACCTGGTGTTTCCTGTATTTAGTTGTATTTATAGTTAATGGGAATTGCAGAATGTCATGTAGCCAACTGGTTAACGTTTGATTATTCTTTAATGTTACTCAGCTGAAAGACATACAGGAAGTCATTCAGGAATATGACAAACTCGAAGCAGGAACACATTAGTTTTGACACAGTTCTGTACACAAGATAATAATTTCTCATTGTGCATGTGATAGAAGATGATTCATGTGAGCACGGAGGGTTAATATTCTGTAGAAAACCCAAGCAAGTTACTCCAAGTTCAAAAGAGAAAGTTTTCTTCTGGAAAGTAATGAATTGCAAGCAAGTTACTTCAAGTTCAAATGAAAAATGTTCTACTGGAAAGTGAATGGAAATTGTTTGAAATGTTTATATTTGAGAATGGTAGTTTAAAGCCCTGTTAACCCAATACCCACAAGACCAAAAACTCAATAGACTGAAGGTCTTGGAGACATAGCCCTGCATCTAGACAATCTCATTGATTGGAAAATATATATTTTATACCGAATCTGGCGAAAACAAAACAAGTGGTGGTTGGGTTAATCACATCACGCACCCTCTGCCTGCTGATTTCAGTTTCAGAAGGCAATACCATAGGATTGCAAGTTCAGCATTGTTTAGGCCTCGAGGGCCTTGAGTCTCCTGGGCCCTTTGGTATACTGGGCGGGACCGGAAGAGTGGACAGATATACGTGTGACAGTTTTAACCCAGTGAAGAGGGTCTGGTTTGGGCATAACATGCATGCTCCGTAGAGTCCATATGATAGACTCCAGCTAGAGTATTTACGGGACCAGTCCTGAATGATTTTAACAACGGAAATCAGTAGTGATGGCACCAGTGCTATCACTGTTCAACTGCTATTTCTGTCTTCTTTCCTGTGGCATGCTAACATTTATAGATTTTATGGCATATATTTTTAACCCAGTCACCAAGATCGTTCAGGAATAAACCTGAAAGCTAGTTGATGCTTGCATGAACTTGTACTGTATATGAATGCTTTTTAAATGACCGAAAACCGTGAACTTTGGCCTTGCAATTATGAATCTACAAGATAAAGGCAAGAGATGGAAACTGAAACTTGATGAAATACCAGAGGGTGAAGCAAGCATCTCGCCCTTGAGTAGCTGAGGGCTAGTTGTCTAGGGGGAGTTGTCCCAGCTGGATTCAATGGTTCTTACGTGCAGGTTATTGTATGCGTGAGTGCTTCTCGGTCAGCTGTGCTAAGGGTCATATAGTTTGACTTCAAAGAAGCCTTGATGCTTGCTCACTCCATCTATTGGTAGCTTGCTACATTTTTAACCTTGTGCGACATGTGTTTCAGTATATCAAAGGAAAGACTTATTTCAATCTTCTATTCAAGTACATTTGTATATTTTGAAATGGTTTGACATATTCTTTTAGATAAGAAACATCCCTACACTTACTTTACAGATAACCAATGTGCTTCATCATAAAAGAAAAATAATGCGTGTAAAACGTAAGCTTAGTTCAAGTCCTGATGTTGCATACGAGTCTTTGAACTATTAACAGCAGAACAGAAAGTAGAAATCCATATCGGATCCCAAAATTGACCAACTTGAGATTTAACAGGGTAAGAGGGCATTTAATTTAATAATATGTCAATTCCAATTAGTCCCATTTCTTAAGGTCATCAAACGAGTGTGTTGTAGTGTCAATTTCAGTATAAAGGTCTTCAAAAAGAAGTTGCCTAAATAATATAGAAGTCTTCAAAAAGAAGTTACCCTAATAATATAGATGTCCATCATATAAAGTCTTTGTGGCATGCTTTGTAATTAAAATCCGAAGGTCAAAACAATTCCAAGATAAGATAAGTACATAGAACGAATAAAGCATTTTAAAACAACAAGTATGAAATTCAAGTTCTCATTTTGGGTACGAAATAGAGCAAAGCAGAATTGTAAAGCCATCCAGGAACAAAATTAAATTGACTAATCTAGATCTAATAGGATAAGAGGGCAAGTAAATTAATTATCTGTCCATTCCAATTAGCGGGGTTAAGGTCAATAAACTTAGGAGTGTGGTGTGAGGTCAATTTCAGTGTAAACATCTTTAAGAAGAAGTCACCTAATATTTTGGTAAAAGTTAATGTCCATCTTAAAGTTTGTTGTGGTGTACATGTCAAATTATATGTACTGAATGGTCATCACAGTTCCAAGAATGGATTGTCACATTTCCATTTAAATTATACTGAAAGATGAGCAAAGCAATATGGAATTGTCGGGACGTTTAAAGAAAAGGAAGGAGTAGAGGAGGCAAACTTGATCTGTCGTTGACATTTTTTGCCAAACGACTGAATATCAGGGGGGAATCTGTGACCACCTTGCTGTAATCTGTGCAGTTTCTTGGATTGGGAAAGTGTGAAGGAAGTTAGTTGCTGGACTTCGGTGGCATGATTCAACAAGTTAGCGTATTTTGTTTCAGATACTTCCCTAATGAGATTTCCTGCACGGCCAATTCACTCCCTTCTAATAAGTAATCGCTAATTTTGAGAAAGGTGATCGCCGCATGTCAAACAATTTGAGAAACGTAGAGAAACAAGTGAAAAACAAGTGTGAATTGAGTGAATTCATGGGGTTTTCACATCTCTGCAATTTGCTCCCTTCTAATAACACTTATTGGCAGATTGTTTCTCACAGGATTTCTACAGGAAGGCTTTAATTCTGATCTTTTGCAAAAGGTTTGTTCGACATTACCGTTGTTTCAAATTAAAAATGTGAGACTTAGAATCTGTAAAATACTCAATGATTTAACCAAAATAAGAAATACTCTCTTTCTGTAGGTAAAAATTGCTTTATCATGTTCTAATGTCTGTATCAGTCTAGTCAGACTTGTGTAAGTGTTGGCAAGCATCACTTTCTGAAATTTATCAATTCCAACCCACCCCACGTTTTGTCATCACTTCCCTTTTTGCTAAGGATGATTAAAGTAAAAACAAAAGCGATGCTCATTTATAGCTTTGTCTGTGAAAGAGTGAAGTCCAGTGAATAAAAGCAACTAAAAAGGCCTTCACCCTTTAGAGATGACCATGGTGTGAGAAAGGCAGCATTTTGCACCACTCCCGCCATTATGACAAGGGTGTCATTCTTGCTGTGTATATCAATGATACATAGTGTTTGTGCAGTACCAACTGATTTTCTTAGAAATTGTGAAACTGCAGTTCAATGATTCAGAACATATTCTAAAAAGACCTGCATTCCAACAGTCCTTCTGGGTTATCATCAGGTTAGGGGCCATTTCATGATGGATGAAGATAGCATTATGTACTTGTGCCACCTTTGCTACAAGGATGTTGTTCTTGGTGGACACATCAGTGGTAGCCTGGTGGGTATCCTTTGGTTGGCTGAATGGCTGATATCAAAAAGTTCCTCTGTGGGTGCACAGGAAGACACTCCGTTGTCTTCTTTCAGAAATAAATTAATCACAGTGAGTGAGCGAGAGAATAAAAAGGATGAGCAGAGAGGTAGAGCAGTGAGGTGTAGAGTGATAGATATACAAACACAGAAAACAGAGATAGAAATATAAAGAAAAGATAGAAGATTGGAGGGGAGGGAGAACAAATAGACCGATATAAATACAATGTACTCTTGCAATTGTTGTAAGTGTCAAATTATTGTAACTAATAGGTCAACAACCAATCAGCATTGAGCATTGCAGCTGTTGCCACGATAGTTACAACAATTGGGCACTTTATACAACAATTGCAAAAGTTTTATGAAATGGATGGAAATTAAAGACCTTTATGACAGTGATGTATCAATCTCCAGACTCTATCACCAATCACCTAGTTCAGATATGGGGCAGACAAAGATGCACAAACTGGTCAAACAGAGATCCCAGACAGAGGATTATGGCACCTAAACCCATTCAGGACTGGTCCCAAAAATATTTCAAGCTTTGGTCTATGAAATTTGCATTAACATTGCATTTTAAAAACTGATTTATTCCTCTCATCCTCTTGAAGAGATTTCAGCCTTAACAATGAAATGGTCAAAAATTAAAGATTGCGCTGTTCTATTCTCGTGAAAAATAGGCACTCATGCCAAACAAAAATAACCCCAAAAGGTTATCAGCTCTGTTTTGCTCTAAAGGGTGAGATGAGCTTTTGAAGTTGTTTTATTTAGTTGATTTGTCTGTCAGCAGGCGGGATTACAACGTTTGTTGTCCGTCTGTGTGCAAGTCCCCTTGGAAGCTGACCAAACAAAATGCTTGTTGCCCAGTCATGGTCAAATATGACCTTCAGAATCTTCTTTCTCATTCATAACAAGGCTGGCCAAGTTATCTCTTTATCCTCAAAAGCAGTTTTATATTCTAGTTTCCCTCTTTTGTAGAAAAAAATAGGTTTCATTTAGATTTTGACAGATCTTGTTTTGATACTTTTTATTTCTTTGATAACTAATAGTGACTGTGAGTGCTAATGAAACACACTAGTACCCATTTTAAATGGTTGTAAATGAAGATGGCATCTGCTTCGCAATGCATGTATTTCTATTGCATATGATGCCCTCTTGAACAGCGTTAAAAACACTTGCCAATGAATTACATGCATGAATGAAGGGAGGAAACTTGACCGGACCAAGGGAAATCTCCCTCGTTAGCTGGTGAGACATTCAGAAGTATTGGGTTACCATGTAAACCATGAATCAATAACTAACATGCATTCACATGGGCCATTTTTATGACCATTACTTCTTTGGCCATATTTGAATAGTTTCGTCCAAACAATCCATCCTCTGACGACTCTAAACCAAAAGCACATTTTCAACCATCCCATTCAGATCTCTCTGGTATATACGTTGCCGTTTTGTCATCATTAGCGTAATCTTGGTGGAGACAATGTTTCAAAGGGAAACAAAAAAGCCATAATTGAATATTGTCGAAATTCTTAATGAAATTTATGCATGAATGAAGAGGAGGAAGACTGACCAGACCAGAAATGCTCCCTTGGTAGCTAGTGAGACATTAGTATCAGGTTACCAAATAAACCGTGAATCAATCATCAGCATGCATTCACGTGGGTCATTTTATTGCTCGATTGACCACAACTTCTCCTTCCATATTTGAATAATTTCATTTCAAACTATCCTTTCTGCGACTTCTCTTGAAAAACCTCAAAACACATTTTCAACATTCACATTTAGTATCTGTCCATTTTATACACTGCCCTTTTGTCATAATTTGAGTCATCGCTGTATAGAATACAAATAAAACGAAACAAAATCAGCTAATAGTTTTAAAATACTTGCAGATGAATTACACGCATGAACGAGAATAGAGGAAGAATGACCAGACCAAGGGAAGATCACCATTCGTAGCTCGTGAGACATTAGGAAGTATCGGGTAACCATGTAAACCATGAATCAATTACCAACGTATCTTCACATAATAATTTGTGCTCGTATGAAATAGGACTTAAATAATTGCAGATGCTTTTTATGAGAGTAAAACATGTACAAAAATGGTCCAGACTGTAGGATAAATTTGTAGACGTTCGGAAGTATAGGGTTACTAAATAAATAATGAAACAATTACCAACACATAATAATAATATCTTTATTGGGACATCTCATTTCAGTTGCGAAAGTGAAAGTATCACGTTACACTGAAACGTGGGTATCTACTAGCCCTGTCGCATAAGATTCATACAGACACACAGGACTTTTGACCATGTATGATTCTTCAAACCGTTCAAAGAATTTGAACGTTTTATTGGGTGCGTCCCCACTCAAGTGTCACTTGGTGTTCGACAGTATTAGTGTGAATCCACAGATTTGAAGGAATGGCTCTCGGAATTTAGGGAGTCCTTGATTCGATAGTTATTGATTGATAAATTATATTTCTGTTTTCGTGTTATGTAATTAATAGAATGTTAACTATTTCCAAATTCAAAGGTTGTTACTGAATAAAAAGCATGTGGTGTAGTTAGATTGGTAGAGCATGTGCTTTACTAGTCAGGAATACAAGTTTGTAACCAGCGAAAGACCATTGCGCCAGTCCAATCCACTTTCCAAACAGATTATTTCTAATCATACCAACTTCAGTTCACCAACAATTGGTGGAGTGGAACCTCCCCAAACAAATATATGTGAATTAAGACTCATGTGAACATGTTAATGAGTATCATATTTCAGGCAAACAATAACGTATGGTATCGGGTTACTTCTTCCACTGCTGATTAATCCATTGAAGGGCACATTTGACGATGCATGAAACATAAAAATGACAAGCGGCTCTGTGGTATCTCAAATGTTACCTTTTCACAAAGTTTATTGTGATTTGTCACAGATTTGGCATAGTGAAGACTCATCCGGACCTAGACCCCCATGAACATAAACCTGTATCATATTTCAAGCGAATAATAGCGTGTCGTATCGGGTTACTTCTATCATTGCTGATTAATCCGCTGAAGAGCACATTTGACGATGCATGAAACATAAAAATGACCCACGGCTCCTTTAGCTTCCTGTGGATAAGTCATTCCTTCACCTCAACTTATTGAATCCCATTATTTTTCTTTTAATGTGCCATATCACGTAAAAACTTTGGAGAGGTGGTGACTGTTGAGACTGTTTATGAAAAGATGCTGGAAAACATCTATTATACTTTGGTGAAGGAGCCTAGTTATGTTGGTGTGATAATTGAAGCAGACAGTTTAATGTTTGCAAGATGACCGTGGTATTCATGATATTTCAGTTTTTCTTGATTTTGATTATCTTGTCGATACTCCACTTAAATTTAATTATATGAAGGTTTAATGGTTTTCACCAAGCAAGACCATATTTAAATAGTTCTTTAATTCATGAATGAGATGATTTTTATTATTTTGATTAATCATTACAAAAAAACTATTTTCATAGATTCTTGGGTTAACAATTTTGTTTTTAAGAATGACAATGCATCTTATTCACTTTTGGATGGTACTTTAACACCTTTTGGATGGTACTTTAACTTCAAGCCTTCAAATTTCTGAGTAGAAACCATTTTGAAAAGTTGTTTGTACCCGGTGCAGTGCAGTTTTAAAGAGGACATGCACATCTATTTAATATCATCAAGGATCTAGTTAACAGAGACTTAATTTGATTTGTTTGAAAAGGTCAGTATTCTTTGAATTGTATTCTATTACCTGATCTTGCATGTTTAGATATACATGTCTGAGAAGGGCTATTTTAGATTGATGCTTTGTTTTAATAGCAACCTAACTAATGTATCCTAGCTTGTATCCAGTGAAAGATTTCAACAGAGTGATAACGGTTTGGAGACAAGTAACTGGTACAGTTGCGTGTAAAGTGATACTGCTTTTAACTGGAAGTGGAGATCAAGAAGGGAAACATAAATTGGAATGTAAGATCAAAGATAGTGTGCTATATCTTAGGATGAACTATGGCATGAAAATGTGGAATGAATTCGCTGCAGTACATTTTCTATAAATGCAATTTCCGCCCCGTATTGCCAAGGGAGAGGGAAGAAAATAAAATATTATGTCGCCGTCCCTGCGTTACCAAGTAGATGTCACATTGTCTTTTTGAAGGTTAGTGTATACATAAGGCAAAGACATCGTATTTGATGGGAAATTATTCCATGATTTCATGAAGCTTTGAAATCTCTTGGTAGTATCCTTTGCCTTTGTGGGTGGCCTTTTATATCGTACAGTGTGTTTTTATAAGTCAAATTTCAAACAATGCATTCATCATGTATTTCAATCTCAAATCAATTGCAAATGACACGCTGTATCTACGTACGTAGCACAAGACTGTTGTCTGGTTCTCATCTATGCACGTATAGGCGTGTTTTAACCTACTTCAATTACTTTCTCTTTTTCTGCTGAACCATGTTTCCTTCCATATTGGGTCATCGAAACCAAAACAGATAAGAAATTTGCAATGATCTGTGCTGCCCCAGGCCCATGTGCTAGTGTGCAGTTTCATAAGTGCCCATGGATGAAGTTTATGTGTACTGTATAATGTATTAGCAAATGTTGTATTAGGAGAGGTGTGAGGGTCAGGTCACTACTAGACATGTGAGTACATTTTAAACATACTTTTCTGTCCCCCAAGGTCTTTGTTGATCTGACCTTCCGCTGTACTTGGGCAGGCAAGTTTCAGCATTAACTCGATCTCTGCCGGATTCTTGATGGTACATTTTCCAGATCTACAACTCTGCAGATGGCCAATGGTCTTCTTATTTCATATGAGGCAGCAGAGCAAATTGTGCCAATGGTCAAGGTTGTTTAGGTTTCGTTTTGGATTACAGAGTTGGCAAAGGATGGGGCACTCATGGATGATGTGGTTGTCAGTTTGATCTGGTGAGCTACATGTGCAGGCTTGTGAAGGTGCAAGGCCCCCAGCTTGTTGGACTTGCATCATCCCATCCCATGCCTGTCAGAAGTCTATTCAGGCTGCTCCAATACAACTCTTGTGTGACCATGTGCCACGTGACCATGGCCTCCTTATGTATACAGTAAGTCTGATGAAAGGTGGCAGAATTGTTTACGCTTAAGTGCTGTGTTGGATCTAGTAGGTAAAACAAGTTGTAAGGAATCTTACAAACGTAAGAGATGCATTTAAAAGATTTAAGTTTTTCTCTTTGTAATACATACATTGAAATGTTTTGGGTCGGTTGAGTGTCCAAGTGTTCAATCATCCAACTGACCAACTCACTGGCTAAACACCCCTAACTATCATCACTTTCAATGTCATGGTCAGGTCAGAAAGTGAGTACGTTTCTTGGCCTCCTTTTCCTTCCCTTAATTTTTTAACCAATTCCATGATTCTGCCATTTCTTGGTCATCGAAACCAGTGAGAGCAGCTAGCAGGCAACCGTGAATCCCAGGGTGCCACTGATGACAGACTGTGGATTGCAAATTTATATAAGTCTGTGTTCAATTTTTGGAGGGGATGGGACTTTTGGGAGGGAGAGGAATTTATTAGGGATGGAACTCAAAGTTTAGAGCATAAAATAACAAAGATTTAGAAACCCAAGAGATGCATTTGCAAATTTGTTTTAGCTGTCTCATCAGAGAAGGAAATGTTTTTCGATATCCGCTCACCCATCTCACCTTCTCACTGGCTCATCCCATCCCCCACCCTTACCCTTACCATCATCACTTTTCATGTTATGGCCTGGGGGAAAAATGGGAAGAAATGAGGCGTTTTATTGCCCATTTTCCCTTCCCTCATCTCTGCTGAACCACGATTCCACCATGCCAGGTCACCGAAAGTAGTCAGTGAGCCATTTGCAGTCAACCGTGTAGCCCAGTGCCTCCCTTAAGGCAGACCATGGGTGGGCAAATTCAGAGCTGCTGTCTTAATAACCCTTAACTTATTGGACCAAAGTTTGTCACATGATTTTGTACGTGAATGATAGTATCTCGGAGGCAACTGGCTATGTTTTGTTTGGAACAAAATAGTGGAGAGAAAGAGATAACATACTATGTGGTGGACCTTTGTGTTGAAAGAAGATGTACATCTTAATTACCATTCATCCTCCCTAGAAATCTGTTCCCATGTGTTCCTTATCCTTTATTGAAAAGAATGCTCTCTGTAGATTAAACAATTAGGTAAATACACAAATAATAAATACAACAGCAAAGACTGCAAAGATTTCTGAATTAAGGGGAGCAAATTGGAGAAACAACTTTAGAGGAATAAAAGAAACAAACAAAATAAAGTCTATTGAAGCAGTTTTCTAGATTTTTGGTGAAGTATTTCAATAGTTTGAGATTAGCTGTTTAGCAGTGCTTCATCACTCATATACTTCTTTTGAAATCTGTAAGTAAAACATGTTGGAACGCATACATAAACAGAATTTGTTGATTTTTTTCTTTATTTCAGATTTCCTGTGGATAATTGATCTATATTTTGGGAACATGTGTTTTTCTAACAATGGAAGTGATGCATATATATATATGTCAAAGGATGTCTGACTTGCTGAGATTTCAACACCCATTGAACAATTCCACAACTGATTGTGATGATCATTTATAAATCAACACTTTTCTAGAAATTAATGTTGTTATCTGATATGGGATCTTTCTGTCTTGTGTTCCTTGGCTCTAGGCAATACACATGTACCAGTTCATGGGTGAGAGAAAAAGGCATTAGTCATTCTACGGATCTTTGCAGAAAAAGCTTTTGTTTTGGGAGTTGACACTTAGCAGAAAACTTTGGAGCATGCACTAATGAGTTCATTTGAGTTTAATTGGGGACTTTTTTGTTTTACAACTATCACTTTTTAGGGTGTTGGTTCTATTAAATGATTATGTCTTTGAAGTGGCTAGGGAGATGCAACTATTTACCATCAGGAATGATTATGGAAATGATTTGCGGCTAACCTCTCGTCAGCTTTAATCCCATTGTTAGGCTTGCTTGAAGCAGTTCCGTAAGCAAAGCGAAATAAATCTGTCTTCACTACCAATAGTACATATATGCAAGCTTGCCCAGCATACTTTGCGTTTGTCTAAGAACATTTACTTGCTGTTCATCAGAAGAGCTCTCCCAAAGACAGCAGGATGGCGTTTCCATGGCAACTGTAAATAGAACAATCGCTTCATGCCAAGCAGCCATCACGGTTTACCTTTGAGCTTTACAGAGTTTGATTTTGCCAAAATAGTGAAAATAGAAAAGAAGAAAGATCATCTGAACAACCAGTATTGAATTAGATGCATCCTTGGTTTTTCATGTAAGTACACGTAGCATTTATTGTCATTACGGTAAAGTGACGAGCAATTTGATGTGGAATCGCTTATCGTGCCAAACCAGAAGCCAATCATTGGAATAGTTTCCTTCTCTCCCGGTGCAAATTGAAGTGAACGCACCATCAAGGTGTATCCCCCAATTCTGTAACCTTCGCTGTGAAAAGTCCCAAGCCATGTGTCAGATGTCATCTTAACCTTTTCTCGCGTATTTGTATTTGTTTCACTTAAGAAATAGTGCCAATTTTACCAGGTGGAAATAATTATGCAGCCGTCATTTTATCCATATCAGCAGTAAAATATTTGTTTGTTAAAGTTGCTCTTCATAAACATCTCTAGATTTTTACTATTAATTTCTTGTGGTGACAAATGTTCATTTCATATACCCTGCTATTTCCATTTATGTGTAAACAAAGGATTAGACATGGAATGCCATGTAAATGTCACTTCACTGAATAGAAAGTGCATGTATCTATTAGATTTTCTTTCTACTTGTGGGGAAAAAAAATTGTTTGAGATTGATACAGGGTTCTTATGTTTTTTTAAGCTTGACCACTTAGTGTTGTGCACTTTGGTGAATCATTAAGTTTTCTTCAAGACGATAATTTGCAGAATTCCTGAAATTGCTTGCAAACATTTCCTCTCGAATTACAATCTCAGCCTTGTCCAGATAATTTGCTAATCCCACCGTGGCGGTTCATCCCCCCAGTGCGTCATATTATCTCTGATTTCCACGCTCTTCTACTCCCCTCTATCTTGTTAGCCACAAAGAATGACGCTGTCGCTGCGCCTACCCCTGTCGTGTATCCCTCGGTCCCTGCAGAATTGCAGTGCATCTCATGCTACATCTGCTGCGTATCGTGTCCCAAGTAATCTCTGATCCCATCTAACAACTGCTGCCTACTTCTATTTCCAGTCCTGCAAATCAGAGGCTTGTTTTTTGCCGTTAACGTCGGCGTAATGCCCCTCTCAGTTCTGTTGCAATGTAAATGTTATTGAGTTATTACACGCTTCGTTTGCCAGTGATGATGGTAGAGTTAACATCAGAAGGAAGGGGAAATAAAAAGGAACGCTGCCCTCAACTGTCCATTCCTGCGTTTGATGTTTCCTTGATATAACCACATCGCCTGGAACATGTTTCATCATCTTATCTGTCTTCACGTTATCACCCATGTATTGAATTGAAGTATAGCTGAGTTCATTCAACACTGCGAAAACGTGATTGTCCTCCAGCTTGCTTCTCATAGTTTCTTATGTACCGTTATAGAGAAATTAAATCTGTCTTCATCGTTATTGATCCCAAGCGTATTCTTCATGTGGGTACATCCTCTTACGTGCATCAATTTCCTTGCTTTAATGTTTTAACTATCATCTTCTCATATACACTTTACATTAGATTAGATACATTTCCCATTTGACCTTTGATATTTAGCTTAGTTGGTTTTTCTGAGTCCTTTAACCCATTAAAGAGTGAAATTTTAAGCAGTGCTTCTTTGGAAAACAGAAAAAGCTATAATTTCAGTTGATTTTATTTAGTTCATATTACTCTCACTCTCACAAGGAAAGAAGAACAGTATGGTAATGTCCACTGAAAGTTTGTCCAACACCCTTTAGGCTTGCTTGATCAAAGGCTAATGCCACGACTCTCTACTTGCCGGGAAAGGTTTGATGTTTTTACCATCTACTACTTCTAAAATGAAGTGGATCGATGCTAGTTTTGTTTTAAAGTTGAGCACTCTAATAAATTCTGCAAATAAAGTCTAAGTTAAATAAAGTATGAACCCCACATGCAAAGATGATAATATGCCAGCGGGGTCTGTACTCAAACTGGAAGAAGAAAAAGAAGAAGATTGCTCACAGATAAGTCAGTTCACCAGAAGCTAGTTCAACACCCTTTTGGGCTATCTAGGTCCAACCTAATGCCATGACCTCTTGACTGTCGGGAGAGGTTTCGTATTCTCCTAATCTTGGCTAGACAGCATGAAGCACCAAGGTCGATAACGCTTGAGAAGATTAGGTGACCATGTTCCTGGAGAGTAAATTGATACATTGTCATGTTCTACATCTTAGCTGTTAACCAGCATTACGTGGGAGTTTTGATCTCGTTAACTCGATTCATATGAAACTTGAATCAAAACCATTTCATTGACCCGCTTCACAAGTTCATTAGTGGGTGTTTGCTTTCTTATCATGTTTATGCACGACATAACCCATCTTTCAGTACATTACCCAGGCACCTGACTGCATTGCAAGACTAACAGAGAAAAGAAAAAGAAAAAGAAAAAATGGATGAACTCAGCAAAATCAATGCAAAAGTTACCTCCTGCATAATTACAATGTTTTGAATTATTGTACAATATACTTGTTGATTCTTTGCAGTGCCTAGGCATTGGAATCGCTAATATGTATCACATATGACAAATCCATAAATTAACTAATGCTACAAGGAATTCTAATTTACCCCCTAACCCTTACAGTATATATATCTTTTTAAAACAATATTTAAACATGGAAAGAGAGAAAATCAAGAACAAAAGACATACAGAGTGGGAGAAAGTGAAACAGCCGGTATGTACACAAACAAAAGAAATATTCAGTCTGTGATATAGGATAGACATAGATATAAATGTGTATTTTTTTCTGAATGAATTTTGAAACCAACAATTTCTCAAATAAAAATTAATGTTGTATATGTTTTTATCATCCCCTTGCAGTGCATACACATCTTTCAAGATGGCGACGTCGTCCTCAGTTGATTCCGGCAATGAGTTAGAGGAGGAGGTGCGAGGTCTGAGTGTCAACAGCGTCAACAGCTCCCGCTGTGCCTCACCCAAGGAACAGGTCAGCCCACTTAACCCATTCAGGACTGGTCCGGAAAAATACCTGGGCTGAGGTCTATGGAGAACATGTGTTATATTAATATTAAGCTGTCGTCAATGGGTTAATTTAATTAGATTCAATTCACATTTTATTTAACAATTCATAACAAATATTTAAAACATACAAATGCAGAATGGGATGATGTAACAAAATAATGAGAAAAAAATTATACAATGGCAAGATATGACAGAGCAGGGCTTCTTTATATGAAAGTCTATCCCAAGCCAACCAATAATAGGACAGGGATTCTATCATGTTACAAGACCCTTATACTTATATCAAAAAGTTGTTTTTAGCTAAGTACTTCATCTGACTGCAGAGTGCAGGCAATTCTACACTCACAGGGTCTGCCTGAAGGGAGGCACTTGGCTGCATATCTTACTGGGAATAATGTTGCAGAACAGTTCAAAATAATTGGCTGCTGGCTATGTTTAGGATAATCTCTAACACAAAAGAAAATGATCAAATCACTGCTGAGTATGGTAATTTCTTTGTTTTTTGAACACATCCAGATCTACTTTAGATCATGCAGATTACAGACAAACAAACAAACAAACTAACAAACAAACACAAAAAAAGCAAACAAACTTAAGTTTCATGCCAGATCCATTCCAAGCCGTTTAAATCATATGTTAGCCATAATGTATTGGTCGAAACATCTGTGATAACTTTTATATTATATGACATCCTAGTTCCATAAATCTTTCTGTGCATCATCTAGATCGTGAAAGTTTATTCATTGTACAGCAAAGGATGCAAGCCTTGCAAAGTTTGAAGAGTGTTATTCTGCAAACATAGGGAGTCATCCTTTTAAAATGTAAACAACCACCAGGACAGGTGTGTGTGTCAATTTAGGAATTGTGTCTTTAGTTTCATTGAAGCCCTAAAAAGTTTAGGAGCCTTTACGTGCGATCACCTGCTGACCTTAATACAGCTTCCTAAAAATATCTCTGCCACAGCCCTGTTTTTAGGATAGTGCAATGAACATCAAGTCAAAGACAAAAGGTGGTCATGAAACGGAAGTGCTATATGCTACATCTAATTTGGCAAACATGCAGATTTATAGCTGAAAAGAATGGGAGCACCCACTTTTCTTACTGCAGCCAATAAAAAAAATCTTATAGGTACATGTAGTTTATACCATATGTGGTAAAATCAGAAGTTTGTGTTTGTGTTCACTATTTACTAAATTATAAATTGAAAAACAAGAATTTCAAATTTCAAATCCATTATAGATTTTCCCTGTCCGTATCAAAGATATTTCAGTTCACCGACCCTCTAGAGTGTAACATTATACATGAAAGTGCTAAAATTTGAAAGAAATGTTATTATAGAGGGGAATTTGAACTTAAAATTCTACGATTCTCTAAACCGCATTGTTCTTGATATTACATCACAATTTTTCACAAAGGCTCTAAACTTTGGATAAAGTTATTTCGGAGAGGAATTTTAACTTGATATTCTCTGAACCGCCATGTTTTCAATATTACATCACACAAGTTCCGGTAACAGCGTCGAACGTCACACATCCCCGTGTCTCCATCGATGGGAGCGTGAGAGACAGTGGTTGAAACTTGAAATTGAGTCAAGCAGCCGCCAGTCACGCAATCGCTGCCAAAGTTTCCCCCTAATCCAATGCCTTGTGGTCAAGTGACAAATCCCTATTAAGCCAATACTTCCGCTATGTGTTGGAAATTTCCTCTTTGCACACCGTGCAGTGTTTGGAATGTTAGGGAGGGGGAGCTATTACATATCATAGTTGCTAAATTTTCTTTCCCTTGCTGATCTTATTATTGCTACTAATCTGGGATTTACTCCTGCATCTAATAGACATCATGGTAATTTTCAATATATTTTACTCTTGTTTACATTTATTTGATTGCGTTGATGTATTTTTTTTCTTTTTCTGTATAGCTTTTATGTTACAGGTGATCATTTCAATGTGTTATTGTCATGATTGTTTTGTATTTTGCGTTGACAGGCATTGATTAAAATACTTAATACAATCTTTCAGTTACTGAATACACATGTGCATGTGTAGCATTTTTAATTCAGTTTGTTGTTAGATATTCAATGACTCTAAACTACACATGTGTTTTGTTATGTCATTTCACTCCATACCAAGTATGTTACTGGAAGAGCATTTTTAGAACCTTGTCCTAACATTTTATCTTTCTCTTTCTTCTCTGATTTTGTTCTGTTTTTCTTGTAGAATTCACTGAATTTGTCACCATCCAGTGCCCCGACAGTTGCCCTGACAGCACCCATCAACATACCAGTCTTAGGTAACTAAAGTTAGCAATCAAAGTATTTTTTATCATTTTGTAAAGTGATTTACAAACTTTTTATAAATGTTTTTAATATCGTGAAGAGGTAAAGTGGACGACAGAGCTACAGTTAAATGTTTTTAGGGACAACAGCTAGTTAGTGCATGTTGTTTTTGTGTACAAAGAGTTAGTTTGTCGGTGTTCTTGAATGTTTTTGTGTTTGTCTGTTTATTTGTATGATTCAGCATTTATTTTGTATAGAGTTGCTAACAACTTTGGTACCAACCATAGAGGAAAGTATGAAAAAATAGTCATTTAAAAATATATATTGTTGTCTTAAAGGTGCACCTGTAAAGTGTCAGCTATTGCCCAAAATGACATTTGAGACTTCAATCCTATACCAAAATCATTGTAAGATATGTCTGAATGATATATGTGTGAAAGTTTCATTGAAAAAGAACACTGCTTTCCTGGTTAAAAAGCGAAAAATTTGCGTCAGCTTTTACAACTAATTACAGTATGATGCCTATGACGTTTATGACCGTCTGTATATGCTCTTGAGCTGAATGATTATCAATGATAGCTATCTTCATACTTAAGAGGCATTTGTAAAGATCTACCTGGTAACCTTATTTTATTCTTCTCTTACCATAAGCTAAACAACACGGTAGAAGAGAAATGTGGAAGCTCAAAGTAATTTTTGTGGAGTTAGACACTTTACAGGAGCACCTTTAATGAATGTCTGCACTGCTTGAACTGCTGCATTCTCATTTATTTTAAAGAAAGGAATAAATGGAATCCAACATTAATCTGATTTCCCTTTCATCTGATATGGGATGAGTGGTACGACGATGGTGCTAATTGAAGTGCCGTGTTGGGTGCTATTTCAAAGCCGTGATTAATCTCACAAACTCACCCTCTCAAATATCAAATCAATCGGCACGAAATCAACACTAGGGTCACTTATTTTTACTTTTTTTTTGCAAATCAGTCTGTCACTAGTACTTAGCAGAGTGGGAAACACCCATGGGAGTTATAGTGTGTGATCAGGATGTGTATTAAATTGTCATTAACAGGTCCAATTCACCGGGGGATTCCCTTTTTCTTTTATGTCTGTCTTTTAAGAGTTTTTTTATCCCAATATTCCTAAGGCTTTGCTTAGCCTTTACAGGAAAATGTGCGTAGACTAAAAGTCTAAGTTGCATGCTGGTGATTGGAAGATATATTGGAATATCACTCATCGTACAAGATGAAGATCGTGGGACTCGTTGAATGTCACCCCTTTCTAAACTTTCTGTCGTCCTTGAACCATAGTTAACACATTATGGGCTTCATATTTTGAATGTTCAACTTTCTGTAGGCTTAAGGAAACAAATCTGTTCAGTCTTAGAACTGTAGTGACATGAACATGACTAGTTAATGTAATATCAAATTTGGGATTCAGTAGAAGTCATCATCTTGTGCTAATGTTAACATTTATGGCACCCCCCCCCCCCAAGAATTCCACTGTACAAGTTCTAAAATGATATTCAACCATAATAAGTGGTGTTATTTGTTTCAATTGGACATTCAAATCTTCAATGTCAAAGAGATACCATATTTTAATTATTTTAGACCTTGATAATAATGTTGTTAATATTTCTTTATAAACTACAATAACGTTCATCTTTTACTAGGTACTTTAAATTATTTGGTGTTTCAATCTAAACGTCCTTTGTCATTGTCATGGTCATGGTCTGCTTTCTGCTATTCAAACTTTAGAGACAAGGATATCTCAATACAGACAAAAGACAGAAAGACTAGTTATCTAGGTTGTCTATCTAGGCCATCACACTTGCATACTGTATAAAACCGGCCAGAATGTATTTCGTAATTTACGGATATTACTTTGGATTTCCGCATCCTTCCGTATTAATAACCCTTTCACGTTTATCTTATCAAAAGACAACGCAAGGTAATTTGGGCAAAATATGAGCAATCGGTCGAGAAAGGGGTGAGTAATGTCATACTATGAGCGATCGGTCAAGAAAGGGGTTAGTAATCATGTCATAATGGGCTTTGTCCACCCCCTATGATGATAGATCGGCCCAAGATCTTGGACATGCGATCTAGGACGCTGTATTAGATGCACATGTTGTGCTAATTGTTGTCGCGTTTTCTAGGTCGGCCGCATCCTCCTCCTTGTGTTCTGATTTACATGTAACGAGCTGTTTGTGACGCTTATGTTATGGCTTGCAGTGACAAATTTAATAACCTAAGGAGATTTAAAATTAGGCCAGGAATCCCCATAGATATTTTAAAAGAAATTAGAACTTTGAAACGTGTCCAAAAATGTCCAAACCTGTCCAGTTTATATGAGAAAGTGATGAATAATTTATAGCGTCAGAATGACATGCCATTTTTAAGGTACTGTTGTAATTTTGGTGAGAATTTCATCCCTTTCTACTGCTCCACAGCAGGGTGTTCATGGGTCACTTTTGCAGTATGATTGAAAATTTCATAGGAAAGATTTTCAGAGTACAAGAATGACTAGATGAATGTTTTGGTTAAAGTTTGGATTCCATGGGAAAGTGCTTTTAGTGGTCTTTAAAAAGAGCGAAATTCACCATTTCATATTTTGAAATGCTGTATAATTTTTGAGGTTGGTCTATAAACAAATGCAGAGATCATATTACTCTCAGGACTGTATTTGCATACATGTCTCTGTATGTTTTGTATTGGCCATTCTAGATTAATACAATAAATGTCCTGCTGCTTTAACAAAAATTGATATGCATCATGTTTTTACTACTATGCAATGCATTATAAATATTATTTTTGAAGCCATATTTGTACTAATGACATCCTACTATGAAATAGATTTAAGGTGAGATTTCCCAGTTCCTTCGTTCCTATTCAGATTAGGAATTCATAATTTCCCATTTGGCATGTACAGTACTATACTTTAAATTGGCAATGTTTAGCTTATCCCCGGATCTGGATGGTAATTGAAAAGTTCCAAATGCCAAAGTAATACACCAATAAAAATGTCACATTTAGTGATACTGCCCCCTTACTCAAAGACTGAGTGCAAACACTTGACAGTCTTGGCCACGGCGGTTGCTAGGGAAACCAAAGTTTGCCAAGATTATCCAAGTTAGTGACGACTCGTTTAGAAGTGTATGACATCGGAAGCTAGATTGTAAGAGACTATCATTAGTTTCTTCTCAAGAAGCTTTGTACCTAATTGCAAAGATTTTGAGGTTGGTTTGTTTGTTTGTGGGCTAAACTATCATGGGCTAACAAAAAATGAATATGTAGTACAGTTTCTGATTTTCATTGATTATGATTGCACTGGGAAAAGAGTTTGGGAAATGCCTCAAAAATTTTCTCAAAGTAAAGTACACAAGATAAAAAGATATGGGCAAGAGCGGCTTTGCAAGTTTGCGTGCATGGATACAATTTACCAATGCTTACAAACAATCTTGCATTTTATTGGAACGGGTTGGCTTTTCGAGTAAATTGTGCAGTAGCCATCTCTATGGGACATGAAGTGTACTTTCCACGCCTTGGGAATCAGCGAAAAGAAGGGGGAGGACAGGTCTTGATCTTTCGTTATATGTGGTAATACATCTTGACGTGTTTCCTTACCGCAGAATTCAATGAAAAGGAATGATCGTGCAAATGTATCTTTGTCTTTTAAGAGACATGATAATTGAAGATACAAGTGTTATTTTGTCTAAACGGTTTAACTGCATATTTTTGTTATGCATTGTAATGCACATTGATGCGTTTCCTAACCGCGGAATTCAGCCAAAAAGAATGATCACGCATATTTTTGTGTAAACGGTTTAACTGCATATTTTTGTTATGCATTGTAATGCACATTGATGCGTTTCCTAACCGCGGAATTCAGCCAAAAAGAATGATCATGCATATCTTTGTCTTCAAATCAAAAGTTATTTTAGGTTGAGAGAGATTATTTGTTATTGTAAAACTTTTAATTTGTATTTCACAAGGGCAGATTATGTATATAAAAGAAAAATAATGACCACACATGTATTTGTCATAGAGATTCAGAAATTCTTTGTTTGAAGTAGAGGTTCTTGCCAATGATTTCGGAATATAACATAATATTAAACAAAAGAGCAGTCTCAAAAACGTTACCAACATATTATTAAGCGTATAGTTACGATAGTTAATGTAGGGAATTGTAAGTTAAGCTTCAATTACCAAATTTTATTTAATTTTGTATTAGAGTAGCTTGAAAATCTGTAAAAATATAACTATAAGGTACTAGTCAAAGACAATTGAAAAGTAATGAAGGCAGAAAAAATACCCTAATATTTGATAGATAAAACAAGATAGTGAAATAAAAAGACAGTCTCAGTGACATATTATACAAATAATACACGGTCTAGAGTGCATTGTGTAAATGCATCGCACGCGAGGCTCTGTTAGCTGTGCGTTGTGCACGAGGCGTGAGCCGAATGCACAACGCACAGCTAACAGCTAATTAGTAACCCAGTCTATCTACCCTCTAGAGTGTGAATATATTAGGAATTTACCAAATTCACCATCCGACTACTGCATGCACTCGCTTCACTGAATGTGAAGCTCAGCAGATCAAACGCAGTCCACCAGAAATTGCCGACAAAATTCCTGTAAAAATGAGAATTATCAAAGCAATTTATGCATTTCCATTCCAAAACTTACCAATATCAAACCACATACCATATAATTTACGAAACTGCTAAGATTTATTTACTACAATACATATAATTTACAAAGCAAAGCTTTTTCCATCTTTTTTTGGTATCACTTTCGCAAGTTTGTCTCCGATAGAAATATGTAAACAAGCATTGTGACGTCATAGCCGTGCAAAAAGGTGTGCAATGAAAACGAGTAACGCACCCCGGTTGCACCCTGTTTTGCACGGTCGTGCATGTTTGTTGAAATTTAATGAATAGTCACGTGACAGGATTTAACCAATCACGTTACTGAATTTACCAGAGCCGTTTTATAATATAGATTAATACTCTGGGCTTGTTCCATGAAAGGGTCTGAGCTATGTACATTACGTTGTAAGGCGTGGAGCTAGGGTGCAATTGTCGCCGCATTCAGACACTAAAGCTTTTGAATATTGAGCCGCATTTTGAGCAAAACGCGGATATATAACTGCACCCGAGCTCCACGCCTGATAACATGCAAAGCTAAGACCCTTTCATGAAACTCTCAAGATGCAGTATCTACCCATTGCCTAAGGGAACGTGGTGGGTCCTCTTATTAACTATACATGTATAATGGACATGTTCCCTCTAACCCATTGGAGAAAGTTTGATATTAAGGCTGAGGTTTAGATGTAAAATGCAGTCTGCCTATATGCTAGGTCTAAACAAGTCATCAGCAGGTTAATATACTACTAATATTCTTCCCTGAAGCATTCAGATGTCACTTCAAATGCAATTTACTTTCTTCAATCTTCACTTTAAACTAGGGACAAAATGACATTGTCAGATTTTTTGGTATTGACAAATAATTAAGCCCTGAGAGAGGTCTTACAAAATTTAAGTTCAAATTTGTTATGTACTTGGAAAAAAGGTTGACCATTAATAGTAAAGGGCTTCTGAACTTGAAGGATTAAATGTGTGATCTCTCATAGAGGTCGCATACCAATGACATGCCCTCAAGCACTGGACTGTCACTTAAAATGTGATGAAATTTCTTGTGATCTTCATAAAACTGATGACAAAGGGATGTTGTCAGAACAGTGGTCTTAACTAATTATTTTCTCGCACCCTGAGCATGGCCTTACAGACAAAAAGGTTGCATTTTCATTTAGAAAAAAGGTTGATCATTAATACTAAAGGGTGTCTGAACTTGAAGGATTAAGTTTGTGATCTCTCATAGACGTCTTGCGCCCATTCGTTTGCCCTAAAGCACTTGTTAGACATGTAGATTGTGTTGGAGTTTCTTTGAACTTAATTTGTAAATCATTAAACTGGAGACATAAGATCAAGGGCAGATTTTAGTCTTGATCAATAATTTGTCTGAGCCCTGAGAAAGTTCTCACAAACTTGAGGTTTGTGTCTTTTCTGTACATTGTTTGAAAAAAAGGTTGACTATTAATACTAAAGGGCATGCGAACTTGCAGGATTATGTTCGTGATCTTTCTAAGAGGCCCAGTAATTCGAAGCTTTGTAGCTTCCTTTCATTGGTCTCAAAAGAATGTTTCGGGGAGAATATGGCAGGCCTTAAAACCAAGAATTACTCATTTCATTTTCATCGTCAAGAGTACAGACTCATTTTGTCATTTTTCAGCTTGGAAATTGTGTAATGTTAGCAATGATCTTATTACGCATTGGTTTCAAATAGGAAGAAAGTGCCCAGTGGTATATGAATTAATGCAATAAAAAAACAATTCCTTTGTAGTCAGACTCATTTCCTTTCTATCTGAATATTATGTACTACAGGTTATTTTAAGTTCAACAAAAAATCATCCTGTTGCATCATGAATCTGATTGAATCCTTTTGATTGGGTTTTACCCAAATTGATATCATATTTTGTTTGTGAACATCAGGTACAAACTTAAACAACAAAAGGTCTGCAATTGCGTGAAGATCTTAATGCCTGTAGTTACACAAAAATATATTTTAAAGTCTTTGTCTTCTGATGTTTTCTTTCAATGACAATTATTTTGCAACTTTTGGACAAATTTAGGCTTGCAAAAGGAATAGAGTATCTTAAAAGCATCAATATAAAACGGCATGTTATCGATGTTCCCGATTCACACTTTTGACATCCGTTGGGCAAGCTTATATTCTAAGCGAGAATCCTGAAGCTGTCAGGACCAATTTGTCACCTAATCCTGACCGCCTTTTCCTCCGTTTTTAGAGATTGACTGACCTTCGTCATGCTGGACATCCTAGCCGTCTTCCCATGTAAAGTCTCCTCTCGCAACTTTTGAACTAGTATTGCAAAGGGAATAGAGTATCGTAAATACATTCGATATGAAGCAGCATGTTATCAATGTTCTCAATTCACACTTTTGACATCCGTTGAGCAAGCCTATATTCTAAGCGAGAATCCTGTAGCTGTCAGGACCAATTTGTCGCCTGATCCTGACCGCCTTCCCCCCCCCCCCCCCCCCCCCCCGTTATAGAAATTGACTGACCTTCATCATGTTGGTCATCCTCGTCTTCTTCCCATGTAAAGTTCCCCCTCACAACTTTTGAACTTGGGCTTGCAAAAGGAATATAATATCTGAAATGCATTCAATAAGAAGCGCCATGTTAGCAATGTTCCCGTTTCACACTTTTGACATCCGTTGGGCAAGCTTATATTCCAAGCGAGAATCCTGTAGCTGTCGAGATCAATTTGTCGCCCGATCTCGACCGCCTATTCCCCCCGTTTCTGAAATTGACTGACCTTCGTCATGCTGGACATCCTAGCTGTCTTCCCATGTAAAGTCTCCTCTTGCAACTTTTGAACTAGGGCTTGCAAAGGGAAATAGAGTATCGTAAATACATTCAATATGAAGCAATATGTTAGCAATGTTCCCGATTCACACTTTTGACATCCGTTGGGCAAGCCTATATTCCAAGCGAGAATCCTGTAGCTGTCGAGATCAATTTGTCGCCTGATCTCGACCGCCATTTCCCCCTTTCAGAAATTGACTGACCTTCGTTATACATTTGGACATCCTAGCTGTCTCCCCATGTTCTGGATGTAGGCCCTGGGATGATTTGTATGTGATTATCTCGAGTAGAAGGCTTGGAAAGGTGCCATGGAGGAGGACAAAAATCTGGACTTTAACGTACATGTAGTTTTATAGGGATTGTGTCATTCATGGACTATAGAGGGCGGTGTGCGATGATACAGAGTATTATGCTTGTGTTAGCTCCACAAGCATGCAAGAATCAAAGATCAGTGCTTCTAGTTTGCAATATTTTAAGATCAGCAGTCATTTTAGTTTTAATTTTGAGAATGATATAATAACAACTCAAAGATTAAAGATACGAAAGTCAAGGCAGTTTTTTCCATTCTGCAGAAAAGTACAATTTTCATTATGGTGAACAGCCTTTTAAAGAAATCAAACGTTGGTATCTAATTGTCGCAGCTGTCAAGCCTCCTAAATTGGCCCAAATGAGTGAAATTCACTCATTAAACCTTGTTAAAGAGTGAGATTCCTTGCATTGGGCAGGACTCTCACGCGATGTGTGTAATAGCAGGGCTGTAGTGTTTTAAATATGGACAGGTGCTGAAAACAGGCCTTACAATTTTGGAAGTGATAATTTAATGAAGAAGCCCCACCCAAAATGATTTGTGATGTGTGATTTATTTTTGAACTTGGGTCACATTTTTAGTCTATTGTGGTTTCCTTTTGAACCTGAATGTTGCTGGATGGATAATATAGAGCATAAAAGAACCCCAAATAAAGCAACATGTGAAAATCAACTCTCAAGAAGTCATCACTTGGATATTTAAAAGCCTACAAGTAAGTTGTCGTACAACTAGTAAAATTGAGAGGTCCTTTATATATGAATCTAAATTAAATGAACATTTCTTTCTCTTAGAACAGAAAATACTTCATCCGAACTTAAAGCAGTCATTTGTGTCAGGGCTATGGGAAAAAATTCATCTATAGATTTAACATCTTCCCTACTAGGTTTTGAAAGCCAGATAGAGTAAATTCCTAGGCGGTGGGTTGATACCATTTATTTATGTAAATTACTTACAGTATGCTCCGTAGTGAAATGTAAATTCCACGTTTTTAATTATTGACTTTATTATGATGAAGGATGAAGACTTTCAATAACTCTACATCAAATCAATACATTAATTCATATCAAATGCATTGGAGACAAAGCAATTAAGATCTGGATTAATCTTAAAATGACACTTTTACCCAAAATGGCGTCACCATCACTGGGGAGTACTTTCTATAGAAAAGAAAACATACTGAAAATTTTGTAACACATTATTGTATAGATAAAAGCATAGCTTGAGCTCTGAAAATGATGGGTGATTATAAAATGGGATCTAGTTTCAGTTTCACAAATCACAACGGACACTGATGTCCTACACATTTTCTGGACCTCAACAAATATAACAGGACAGACACGATGGGGGACTGAATTTGTCATCTATAGCCTGTGGGATGATATTTAAATAATAGGTTATTGTCTTCTAAAAAATGTGATGATTAATACTATAAAGCTACTTACAAGTACGAGATTGAAGTCCATAGTTATATCTTCTTTTGGGGGATTTCTTTTAGAAGTTTAGAATGTGTGGATTGTTTTTATTTGTGAGGACACAATGGGAGCTGACTAACATAATCTCACCCCGGGAATTGAGATTATAGGCTATTGTCTTCTAGAAAATGTGATGATTAATACTATAAAACTCCTTGTAGAAGGCTAAACCCATTAATATGAATTTAAATGAAAAGTGTGGCATGAAATCATGTTCAACTTAATAAATAGTAAAGATATTTTGGAAAAAATAAATAAAAATGATGGATGATGAAGTTAATGAGAATTGACATGATGTTATAATTCTAGATCTGTTTCTAATCCCCCCACTGGAGTTCAAATTATGAAATGTTTAATACTGACCAGCCAGTCATGCGGTTAGTATGTTGATGTTGGAGATTTGCTGCTCTTGTAGCATCCCATTAGTGGTTGACATCTTGCCAAGTAAGATATTGGGATGTGACTTGAGTCAAAATGAACCAATGTGGGTCTGATGTCATGCCTCCTAGTAAGAGAAAATATTGTGACTCGAGTATTCAAAAAACGGCAGTGAATTCATATATCTTTCTCAAGATTTATTCAATTTCTTTTGATATAATAAGCCTTAAAAAAATCACAATTTGTTTTTCATTTGGGTTAAATTTTGATAACATCAGGTCCGCTTGGATGTACTCATAGAATGAAAACCTTTCTCTGGCCAATTGTAAATGGTTACACCAAAAGAAGATTCAAGATTCAACATTTTATTTGTCCAAACATGGAAAATCCTAAGAAGAAAAGCCCATTACCAGAATATGCTATTATGAAAGTGTATGTCTCATTAAAACCAGTGAACTTTGTAATCATGGAAGGCCTATATCCTTCCTATATCATAATTGGGATAGGAGGTAATAGATTATCAGAGCAGTTCCTAATTCATTTGACAATATCATGGTCCATTGCCAGATGAATATCCTAAATATGAATGCAATATGCTCCCTGCAAATAATGAGCAGGCAAAAAGATGTTGAATCGAGAAATATCCCCTTTTATTTAATAGAGACAAACACAAAATGTACAATTATTTGATTAAATTAATACTTACACATTATATACATTTTTGTCTACCGTAAAAAAAAATCTTTAACTTTTTAAGATAACAATTTCAATAGTTTGCCAGGGTTAGGGTTAGAAACACAAGCAAATATTATTTATAAAATATATGGAAGGTTTTTCATGGGGATGAACCAAATTGTGCGTTTTGAGAATACATTTATTCTGTATATTATAAATAGAGTTGGCAAATTGTACCTATCATCAGAGAAACAAGCCACACCCTCTTCAGTGGAATATTTGCCGTGCAGACTGATCCAGCGAAATGCGGCACCAGTTTAAATCTGTGTGAGCACAGCACGGCACGGTGAAAATCGTGCAGAGAGCAAGGTCATACCCCAAATTAAGGTAGGGGGGTCCGTGGATCACCCAACTCAGGATATTGGGGATCATCCATGATTGGCACTCGGTCTTGTGACATCACAATAGGTGGCCACACCCCCTATTCTAAATCATTGGAAGTTTAACCTCTTTCATCCTGGGATACAAATACAGTGTACAATAAGTCAATTTTTTTTAAAATAAAGAGTTCAGTTCAGTTCAGTTTATTCACAAAATATAATACAGTGAAAAAATATGTACCGGATCACTTCAGAAAGATGTATTTTATTTTAGAAAGGGCATCTTACAGTAAAATATACCTATAGAATAATAATACAAAATAGCACAAAATTACAGAAAAACAAAAAATTAGTTTGGGGGTTTGGTAATGAAAGCTTAGTGTTGATTAGCATGGAATGAGATTAGCCCATCCAGTGTTCTGTGCTTACCTTGTGTGTACCTTGCGTCCTCGTGTTTACGACTAATCCAGCCAAATTATGGTTGTTTTTTTCGAATGACCTTTTGACCCTTTGTCATAGAGAAAGGGTGTTATACATCTGGGAAGGTTTTTTTTTTCATTTGTAATCAGTTTGTGAACCATTGACAGTATTTAAGTGTATACACATCTAGGGTTCATGTGAGATACAAGGGTTAAGACGAAATACAAGTACATCATTGATGTTTTTACTCTCTAAGTTGTATTATTTTTAGAAAATTATATTTAGACTTGGCTAGGTTTTGTTTAATCTTCTAGAAGATAGCATGATCATAACAGGTAGGTTAGCACTTTACTTTTGCATTACGGTAATCCTGTGAAGGTTGAAAATGAGCACTTAATTCAAATAAGTGTATGACCCCAAATACATAATAATTTGACCAAATAATAAACTGATCATTTGATCCGTGTTGTTTTTATTTGAAAACTTTGCTTAATTGTCAAGTGATCACTGCCTTATCCCATCACATGACCATTGACACTTGATGCAGTGAACTCTTAGTTCAGATTTTAATTAGATAATCATCTCCAGTGAAACACTGTGCTGCTATTACAAGATCATCATTACCCTATCCATCACATGACGAGTGCTCCTTGATCATAATAGCATGATCGCAGATCAATGGAGTGAATTCTTAGTGAAGATCTTAATTTTATCAGAAAATATCACATGACCACTACCTTATCCATCACATGACCACTGCCTAATCCATCACAAGATCAGTGATCCTAGTTCATGATCACATGACCCAGAGTTCAATGTAGTGAACTCTTAGTTCAGATCTCAATTAGATAACCATCTCCATTGAAAACTGTGCTTCAACTACCTTATTTATCACATGACCACTGCCTAATCCATCACAAGATCAGTGATCCTAGTTCATGATCACATGACCCAGAGTTCAATGTAGGTAACTCTTAGTTCAGATTTTTAGATAATCATCTCCAGTGAAACACTGTGCTACTATCACCTGATCATTACCTTATTGATCACATGACCACTGCCTAATCCATCACATGATCAGTGCTCTTAGTTCATGATCACATGTCCCAGAGTTCACTGAAGTGAACTCTTAGTTCAGATCTTAATTAGATAATCATCTCCAGTTGAATTGTACTACTATCACCTGATCATTACCTTATCTATCACATGACCACTGCATAATCTATTACATGACCAGTGCTCCTAGTTCATGATCACATGACCCAGAGTTCAATGTAGGTAACTCTTAGTTCAGATCTCAATTAGATATCAATCTCCATTGAAAACTGTGCTTCCACTACCTTATTCAATCACTTGACCACTGCCTAATCTATCACATGACCAGTGCTCCTAGTTCATGATCACATGACCCAGAGTTCAATGTAGTGAACTCTTAGTTCAGATCTTAATTAGATAATCATCTTCACAAAGGCATTGACCCAACCCTTTGAATGTTTACCGTCCCTCTATATTGAGTGTAGCCTGTTCGAAGGTTAGTCCCAAATGAGGTACATCAATTGTTTCCTGTTGTAGTAACTAGTAAGTCAATTTTTGTTGTTAAAGGAATCAGTCAAAGGCATGCATGAACTTTAAAGTTTCTTTTTTTATAGAATGATGGGGGATTGGATTGGTGAATTCATAGAATTGATTTCTGTAAAGAAAATTTCAATCCCTTTTGTTTTTGTTTTTAATGTGGATGACTGTAAATTACCATTCTGATTTAGTTTTGGGAAAGAGAAGCCAAAAAAAGATGAGAGCAATGCTGTGTATACATTTATTTTCAAGTGTTTGTGAGTTTATGGAAGAGAGGGGGAGGGGGGGGGGGGGGGGGGGGGTGTAGGGATTTTAGTAACTTGAGGTCTTAAATTCCATTCCTTTAACCCTTGAATTATGGAGATTATGCTAAATACCCAAACTTAATTCTCATAATCATCTCAGAAATTTATTGAATCCTGCAGCATGGCCATCGGATCCTGCAAGCAAAAATTTGTAAACATTCTCAAAACAATCTCAAAATAAATACTGGAACCCTCCAAATAGCGCACTCTGTCTTCGGTTTGGGGTCATTGATGCTAATGCGGTGCAAGTATTTGGGGGGCTTTCTGCGCTAATGTTGGTTTTCCTGTTGCAAATCCCTCTGGTGTGGTTCGCTGCCGAAGTGGCTGCTCGCAAGTTCACCGTACGTTGCCCGAGCGTTAATGGTTACCCTCTGATTCACAGTTTAGCGGTAGGTTGAATTTAGGTACACACGTGTGTATGCTTTTTTCTTCTTCATGCAACAAACTAGACAAATTCTGAATGCATACACTGGAACAAAGCGTCACAAAAAATAGTTCAAATTAATCTGTAATCTTTCTTCAAAATCACATTTTGTGCATATCCCTATTAAATCCCTTCCCTGTTTCTGATGTTCTTACCACTCACGTACCCCCCTCCCTCAATTACCCCCTACCTCCTTCTTTCCCCTCCCCCGCCCGGCCAACGACTGTTTGAGTACGCATTCTTTTGGCTGCGTGCCAGGATCTGACACGTACTAGTGAAAGCCAACAGTGACTTGATTTCGTCATGGTTCCCCCCTGTTGCAGTAATGAGTTAAGATGATGAGGGCAATAAGCGTGCAGGATGATCGCAAGTTTGAATAGTAGTAGAGGGGTGGTTGAAGGTGATGTTTTTTTTGTGACTTTTATCGGAGTGTGATGGGATGAAGTCTCTGCGTGGATTTACCTAAAGATCACTGTAGGTCTTTGTGATCTATGGTTACTGTACCCGCAGGTGTCTTGTAAGTACTATGTTTTAACAGCATCTAGTTTAGAAAGAAACATACATGTGCATATATGTATATATATAGCAAAGTGCCTGTTCAGTTTGTGTGTATAGATGTATTTGTGTTTGTTTGTTTGTCTGTGTGTAACTTGTTTGCATCTATATTTAGAGGGTTCTTAATGTTTTGGGTGTTTTGTTGTTTTGTATTTATATGTACCCAACTTCTATTTTTCATATGTTGGCTACCTATAGACATTTCCTTCTTTCTAATAGTAATTTTTACTCTTCTTTTATATTAATTTATATTAATTGACATTTGATTGTACGTTTATTAATTGACATTTTATTGTATAATTGTCTACTTCAAGTAATAATATACTATTATGCTATTACTATTGATATTAAAATTGTTGTAAGGTTTGCCGTTCTCTATGTATGTTCTATGTGAGCAACAGGTAGCTACATGTACACCCTTAGAGGAGACAGCAACAAAATGGTCCACCTCCCCCCCCCCCCCCCCCCCCCCCTCCGGCCCTCCTACAGCCTGGTCCTTCAATTCAACTTGTTTATTCATACATTGATATAGTATATTCTTATTGCATTGCATTGTTTTATTTCCATATTATATATTCCGTGTTATATTCCACGTTTATATTTAAATGATTTATTCTTTTTATTTAGCATTGTTAATACATTCTACTCATTCATAATTCATTCTCCCTTGCCCCATCCTCCCACTCCTCCAAGGGAGATAAATATACATTACATCATTATGATTAGCAGTATTGATAACAAATTATATTGATAATCATATATATGTTTGTTTTTTACTACCGTTTCCATGCATTGTTGATTGTATTATATTTCATATTATATTCCATGCAACAGGTAGTTCCAACATGAGTGAAAACAGCAGTAACACAGTCTCCCTCGCCCCACCCTCATCCTTCCCTCATCATTCCCTCATCATTCCCTCCCCATCTTTCAACAGAGTATAATTTTAGTTTAATAGTATTGAAAATTATATTAATAATCATACATGTATATGTTTTATTCTACCGTTGTTATGTAACAGGTAGCTCCAACGTGATTGGAGATAGCAGCAATACAGTCTCCCTCGCCCCACCCTCCCCGCCCTTCAAGAGGAGTCCCTCGTGCAACTCATACAATAATGAGGACATGGACATTACTGTGAGTTCAGACGAATATTATTCCCTTCATTCTTATTGACATTAATTGTGTAGAATGGAGTGACATTCTTGTTTAAATCTTAACAAATATGCACATTTTAAGTTGTACTTATCCATAAGGAATGGTTTGATCTTGCATGTTTAAAATAACAGTTTAAGTACAATTGATTTGAATCAACTAACCCATTATGCATCCATTGAATGGATATGATTGTTGTCCTTGAAAATAAAAATAAATATTGTTGATTTAGTATTGCAAAGAGTTATATGAGGATGGAATATGCCTGCTTCATCTGGTTGCAAAGGACATCAGTTTAGTTATTCAAATACTTGGAGATTTATAAAAAGCTTAACTCCTTGAGTGCCAAGCTCCCATTTTTGCGAGTTACAATACACATAAATGCCATAGCGCATTAAAATCCCTGGCACCTTAAGAGTTAAACAGAAATATAAATCTACTAACCCGCTTGCAACCTCTTCTTCCACTTTCTATTGTTCAAACTACTTCTCCATCCCCATTTTCTGAAGTTTATCTTTTTTATGAGAAATATTTGGATTTTAAAATCCCTCTCCCACATGTTCGCAATCCAGTCCCTTTGAAGTTAAGCATTTTACTTGAGTTTGCTCTCTTTCTGTTTGATAATATTCGGCAAACGAAACTTGCGTTTTAAGCAAGTTATAGAGCTAAACTTTTAAAAATATTTCCTCTATCCACCTTTAATCCTTTATAAACCACCACTAACCCTACCCTATTCCCCCCACAAACCGCTAAACCCTGAGGGAACAAACTCCCCCCTGGTAGATTGTCATGCTAACTGCTTTAGACATTTGCCAATAAGGCAAGGAACTTTCAGTCCTCAAGGGTAAACTTCTTTTTTTCGTAATTTTCCTTAAAATTTTGTCTTGAGGTGACACACTTCCCACCCTAAGATTAATCCTCAATCGTTTCCCATTTTTTCCTTCTATAAGCGTTTTCGGCGTATTCCCAGGACCCTCTATAATGTTGTAGATTTTGTGGAAATGATTTGCAAAGTTCAGTCAGTCACTGCTCCATTAAAAAATAATAAATGTACGAGATTCGTGTCAGTTAGTTTCATAAAGTTCTCCCGCTCTATTCCCAGGACCTAGAATGTTGTCAAAGTGTATGGAAACATCTTCAAAGGTCAATCGGTCCGATCAAAGGTCTGTTGCCACCTAGTTTCATACCTTGTACCAATGCTATACATTACCCTTTTTGCCCTCGTGGCTCAGGATTTTCAAAATCCAGTGGCCCGAAATCTGAATCTGGTGGCCCCAAACAGTGATAAACATTTTTTGATTTTGTTACATTCTGTTACCCATTCTGACCAGTGGAATTAAGCATCAATGAAATTTAGTGGCCCAAAGCTAATTTCTAGATGCCCCCTGGCCAGCAGTCCCGTGTTAATTTTGAGCATGGCTTGTACAATTAAGTAAAGTAAATTAAGTAAAGTTCAGTTAGTCTGATAAAAGGTCTGACGCCAGTTAGTTTCATACATGTACATGTACCTTGTACTTTCAGCCAGACTGATTTTTAATACAAAATCTTGTGCTGGATCTTTGGAAAATGTGAGTCCTCCAACATTTTTAAAGCAAATTTAATCTTCTTGTAGTGACAACCTCAGACCTTCCTCCCATTGTTGATTTTATGAAAATGATTTGAAAAGTTCAGTCAGTCTGATAAAAGGTCTGATGCCAGTTAGTTTCATACCTTGTGCCTTTTAACCAAACCTTTTTGAGGAGGGATTTTTAATACAATATATTTGGCTGGGATCTTTGGAAAATGTGAGGCCTCCAACATTTTAAAGCAAATGTAAACTTCTTGTGGTGACAACATCCGACGTCTAAATCTCATTTTCCCCTCCATCTTCCATAATTTCTCTCTCTATATTCCCAGGACCAAGAATATTATAGATTCCTTGTACTTTTAGCCAGACTTTCTAAGGAGTGATTTTAATAAGAAATATGGGACTTGGATCTTTGGAAAATGTGAGGCCTCCAACGGATTAAAGCAAATGTAAACTTCTTGTGGTGACAACATCCGATCTCTGAATCTCATCTTCCGTAATTTCTCTCATTGTATTCCCAGGACCAAGAAGATTATAGATTTTTTGAAAACAATTTGAAAAGTTCAGTCAGTCCAATAAAAGGTCTGACGCCAGTAAGTTTCATACATTGCACTTTTAGCCAGACCTTTTAAGGACAAATGTTTCAAACAATCGAATATCTTTGGTTGGGATCTTTGGAAAATGTGAGATATCAAATGTTAAAAAGCAGTTTTATCTTCTGAACATTTGTGACGAACGTCCGACCTCTGAATCTCCTATTTTCCTTAGAACTACATCTCCTATTTTCCCGCCATCTTCCTCAAGTTCTCTCTCAGTATTCCCAAGACCATGAATGTTTTACTTATATGGAAGTAATTTGAGAGGTTCAGTCGGTTATTGCTCTAGATCTAGATAAAATATAAATTTGTCAGTTTATGTATGATAATGAGATTCATGTGACTTGGTTTCATACCTTTTTTATTTTATATTCAGCATCAGAAGATCTGGATTTGTTTATTTTTTGAGTTTACAATTTGATGTGATTGCGGAAATTAACACAAATTGTTTGTAGATTTTAGACTGAGCATTTATTGGACTAACTAGAGTATACAACGGATTGAGAAAAAAAAAAAACCTTTAAAGAGGAAATTTACAGTACACAGTATGTAGAATATTCTTTATTGCATTAGTGGTGGTCCCTAAGAGGCTAAGAAGGACCAAATGATTGCTCAACGTTTTGATCTGTATGTTCTGATTGTCTTCAGGAGAACATGATAGTAGGTACAACTTTCAGTTATCATAATAATCGAGCAATGAAAAGGGTTTCATGGGAACGCCCCCGATTCAAGAGTCTTCGTGGCTCGATGGGTTGAGCACCGGTCTAGCAATCCGGAGGTCTCGGGTTTGATTCCCGGCAAAACCTATTTTTCTTTGCTCATTTTTAATCATAATAGTTTGTTTGAGGATGTCGATATAAACATTTCTTCATATAGCCCTTCACTTTGATACTTCTAGTAGTAATATTATAAAGAAACCAAATTATTCCTCTTTCTCAACATAACTGCTCTTGTGTACATTCTTGCATGCATTCATCGTACGCATGGAAACAAACAAACTTTAGGTGAAGGAATCGGGGCAGAATCAGGGAAAGTCGAAGGCTAAACTGAACCTAGCTCTTGTCAAGAGCAATGGTCTGTGTAGCCCCGCTCCTGCACCGCCGCCCAAACCTCAGAGAATGCGTAGTCCACTCAGTCCACAGGAAACAGAGGTATAATGTCCATTCCCAGCATGCAATTGGTGTTTGTCGACCTTTGACCTTCCTGTGAATTGTTGGACAGTCATGTGTTACAGTAATTGATAATAATTCAATGGATTTTGTAATTTGTTTTGTGTTTTTGTAATGAATGTATGGTACATGCTGTAATTGGTTTATTTGTGCACACTTTTCAGTATTTAGCTGATATATTTTGATGACTCAAATATAATAAGCATACAATTTTTTTATTTTAATAACATAACTAGTCAAATAATGTTTCAATGCTAATTTTCCTTAAAAAGATATACAACACATTTTCCGTTTAGTTTTTGCTTTATTATTTTGTTCATTTTTAATAAATGCAACCTGGTTTAATTTTTGTTTATTGTTTGAATTTTCTTTTAATAGTTTCATTTGGTTTTAAATTTTACATTTTATATTACTTTTGCATTTTATTGTTAATAGCTAAGTTTAATGTTACTGTCGGAGTGTTGAAAAGTAAAATGATTCTATTAAAATATACAACTTTACATGTATTTGTGGACATCTTTATTTATGCACCATAAATGTTATGCACCATATCATGTGTTAGACAGACACTTAATTTGATTTATTGTCAATTATTTGCTTGCATTATGCAACTTACTTCATTGATTGTGGCGTTTGAAATTTTGGTTATTTGACATATTTATCTGGGAAAAAAAAAAAAAGATTTTACCCTTTAATTGTACTATACAGTTTATGTAGTTGTCATTATTATATAGCATTTGTTCTTTATGTTTGCCTTAAGTAGATTACATGCACTATCTTGCACTTAGTATGGTTTCATTTTGCTTTGTGATTTGTTAAATTTTTCCAAATAAGTGTACATAATAGATGACACTGATATTTGTACATGTTGGTTTACATTTGTGTATGATTCGGCGTAAAGACTTGCCTTGTAAAGTTGGCAGGAAATTTCAACAGGAAATCTAAAAGAAAATGAGTAAATTTTTCATGTGTAGCGCAGTAAGCTAAATGTTACTAGATATTGAAGATTTGTTTTCCATCTTTTTATGGTATTGGAGAAGATGAATTTTTTCATTTCAAGCAGTTTAGGATTAACATGCATTACTCCAGTAATTTGTTTTTAGTATTCTAGGTATCAATGTTTTATACATGATGAATGTCTAATAATCAAACAAAACTTTTCTCTGTGTACAGAATGAGGCCCTGGTGTTTGTAGACCCCCCTAACAGGACGCTGTTCTGCTTGCTGTGTCGCTCAGTCTTCCAGGACCCTGTCATAACCCTGTGCGGGGTGAGTACCAATTCCAATTCCCAAACTATAAAAACCTGTCCATAAAGATCATCTAATGTGGTCTGTATAAACAGGGCAAACCTGTCTATAAAGACCTAGACCTTCCAAGGGAGAATAAAAAGTTATCTTTATTTATAACCAGGGCAAATCTCTCGGCAAAAACAAGTTTTTAAAAGAATGAACAAAAACTAGTAGCAAAGCTGTTGTGAAGGACTCCTTATTCTCTAATCATTGTGTTGCTGTGTGCCTATTTATGATAGCATCGCAGGCACGTCCCGAGTTTTGCCCGATAACTGAAATCGCAGCCAAGGAGTCTACCAGTCCCACGTGCTCACTTTGGTGCTGGCACTTGGCACGCAAGGTGGTGAGAGATGTCTTGATTTAAGCACAGGAGTCGTATGAAACTCCTTCACGTGATTGGCAATCATGAGTGTTTCCTCAATGGGGTTTCTCAGTCTTTGTTTCTTAGCCGATTAAACCAGTTCTTACACTCATTACACTTTCCTCACCCTTCCAAAAACCTTCTGAATAATGTTATCTTGTATGTAGATCAGTTGTCCACAGTTCTAGATCCCGTTCCCCAACCCCCCCCCCCAAAAAAAAAGAAAAGAAAAAAAGAAAGACGATTTGGAGGGAAAAATTACACTCATTACTCTTTCCTCATCCCTCCCCATAGTATGATCGGGAGGCAAAAACTGGCAAGCATCTGCTCGACGACGCCATGGGTGGCTATTTTTAGCCAGAGTTGTTTTTTGGTGTCAAGAGGAAGCAATCTATTGTACTGATGAGTCGGTATTTGCACTTTGCAGGTGTTTAAAGGAGGGACCACAATTGAATTTGCGATTCGCCCAAGCTTGCTTAAAGATCCCATTGCAACGAATCCTTTTTTTAGGTTAGCTGTAAAACTGTTGAACCACAATTTAATTTGCAATCTGCCCATTTTCTAAAAGTTTCCATTTTTAACAAGCTAGTAAGCGTCACTATAGTGATTGCATAGTGATGCTATTATTGTTGTCACCATGTCTATTATAGATCAATGTTGTAGGGTATGTATTGACTCAAGTAATCAGATGTAGCAATGGTGATTGAGCTATCATTCTAAACCTAACCAAACTCTAGACCACAATTTGGTTTAGGACTTGGTATATAGTAACCATCATTTAGCTTCTGACTAGCACAAGCAATGAAAAGGATTTCTAGGAAGAACTGCCATTGTACAAGCTTCTAGCTCAGTGGTTAAAGCACTGGGGGTGTTTCACAAAGATCATAAGTTGAACTTAACTTTATAAGTTGGTCTTAAAAATTATGGAAAGCTGTTAGTTACTTTTTAAAATTGTTGAAAAGGTTCTTTTAAAAGGCATAACATTTGGATTAAAATGATAATGATATTTTCTATTATCAAGGAGATTCCATGTTCTTGATGTAAAATTTATGACAGTCTAAAACATGTACTTGCATTCCTGCTTTTGAATATGTTTTGTTCTAAGGCTACAAATTACTTTCCATAATAGTTAGGTCCAACTTAGAGTTAAGTTCAACTTAGGATCTTTGTGAAACCCCCCGCCTGGTCTAGCAATCTGGAGGCCTTGGGTTTAATTCCCGGGCAAAGCTCATTTTCTTTGCTCACTTTTATTTATTTAATACATTGTTGGTCAGATTCTCAAATGTTTAAATTCACTGTAATTTAAATTCTCTGTAGAAAAAAAGAAGAACAGAACTTGACACCCATGTACATGTACATGTATGTATGTACATTACATTTCAAGTATGCAGACATTTGTAGTTTGTGTGCTTTTACTAGAACTGAAATCTCACAATCACTACCCATAACATATCGACTGTTTAAGTGTTTTTTTTTTCCAGAAGAATTGCCAATTCACTGTAGTACCACATTCATATTATAATGGTTAGCATTTTCTCAGCATGAGCTAACACCAAAAGAAAGCTATTTTGCAGATCATCATATTTTATTTTTGTTGTAGAAAGTATAATGTACTAAATTATATTAAAAAGTTGCAATTTGGCCTAAGGCTCAGCTTAAAAAAGATAATTCAAGCCATTGTGGGGAGAAGTTATGTAGGCCTATAGTTCAGTTGACATAATTTTGATAAAAAACGGAAAAGTTGTTTTAAAACCAAATCATGGTTTGTCATACCGGTAATGTGAAACATTTTGAGGGAATAGGAATAATAGATCAACGGATAACAAGTTTGGCTCACACTTTTTAAAATAATGATAATATGTAAATAATAACAACACAATTCAGACATAGTCATTCTTTACCTAATGTAATTTGATCTAAGTGGTGAGGAGCATAATAAAGGAGAATAGAAAGAGGCCCTGAAACAAAACACTGATGCAAATCAGTGCATTGTTCTTCCTCCGTCTCTTAAAGATAATCTTGAATTCTGGTAGGTAGATTTCAACTAAGTCCCATTCCCTAAATAAAACTAATCCAATTTCATTCAAAATATCAAATTAATACAATTAAATTATTACCAAACATTCCAAAAAACATATGAAAAATTAACAGTTGCAAAATTAGTTTGAACATTTTAAAATTGAATTTGAAAATAAAAACAAAATTCATGCTGAGCAGTCTTTAAATAAATTTAGTACTTTCGGACCCCGAAGTGCAATACTTGGTCCCACGCTTTATAATTCCTGTTGGTGTTTTTTTGTGCACTTGGTCTTCTGCAATTTTGTTCTGTTGTTCTAGTTGTCTAGATTACCAAATTAACCATCCACAACAAATACGAAAAAAAATTGTCTGGAAAACAGTTTTGTTTCTGGCAATACTTCTATATTATCTTTAAAATGTGGAGGCTTTAGATATTTCCGAAAGGATGGATGGGTGAGAGGGTTGGGCCCCCAGTGGGCCCCCAAAGAAATGAAAGAGGAAACTAGAAATAACGAAGCGACAAATGACCCCCCTGAGACATTCATGTACAAATGAGCTGCGTGCGGAGTCATTATGCGCAAATTGCCACCAGACGATCGAGGCATGTGGATTCCATCTCGTCAATTTTTTAAAATTCTTTATTTGCATTCCGGTTTCGGAGGGGTGACGGTCTGATTGGACCCAGGAATCTGATTGTTAATGGGAGGGAGGCGGGAGCATTACTTTGAGGAACAGCGTAGTTAGCAGATGAATTTAAGTGGAGGTGACAGGCTGGGAGATGGGATGGAGAGATAAGAAGTTTTTCGCAGCTTTATGCACTTGAACTTCAATTCTTAGGAGATTTGGAGGTTGTGAACAAAAATAAGATGGAGATAATGTAGAATCATCTTCATGATTGCAGCACTTTTAACCTTTGATTTAGATTTCTGAGAATAATGTGAGCTATTCGCAGAGTTTTAATGAAATCCTGACTTTTAAAGGATAGGTCAGGTGTTAGAAAGACCACAGTTCCTGTCAAACTTGCTTATCCTCGCTGTAAAATTTTTGAGAAAACCACTTTTGATATTAAGAGTAGATGAGCACAAAGGTGCATCCTCCTCTGAAAATGTATTTTTTTCTTCTCAAAACTCTCTTACTTTTAACAGAAACTACCTGGAAATGAAGTCACCTTTAATAATCTGCCCTAAATTGATGAACTTCAATTAGTATTTTGGGAAGTTATGATGATGTCAACAATTAATATTTATCAAAGAAAGCTGGACCCTGGGGCATTTTGCGGAATAGGTTCCTTGTTACGGACATATTTAATTTCTCTGTAGATTTCCTTTTTCGCTTTGTTTTGGGTGCTTTCTTCTGAATAGAATTGCAATTTTTGGTTAAGGTTCTAATGCTTGACAATGACTAGCAAGCGTTGAAAAAACAGAGGTCATTTTGAAGTTATTCCTGAGCACATATTTCTTTGAAGTACATGTAGCATGCAGCAATTCTAACTCTAACCACATCACGTGTCATTATAAAAGCACGCATTGTAATCTTTTCTGATATCTTTGATAAAGCGGCACCAATTTTGTACAAACTGTAACTTTAGTGGCATTATGGCATATTTGCTTCAAGCAGTGTACCACTCATCCATCCGCTTCCACTCAGCTTTAAGAAAAAACTGTATGCCGGTGCAAACATGAAGTTTCATAGAGGGCCATTTCAAGTTTGATGAGCGTTTCCTTCGAGATATCATCAATTTGTCACGCTCCAGAGTCAAAACACCTGGTTTGTAAGAGATGGAAAAAAACAATGGAGGAGCGTGTTAATGTTGGGAATAAAGCAAGAATGTTGACTTTTATTGGACCCCCCCCCCCCCCCGGAAATATGATTAATCATCAAAAATGATAATAGATGTTGGCAGCCCCATTGTTGATCGCTATCGTATGTGGTATTTTGGTAGCTGAATCGTCTGTTTTTGGCAAGTAGAGTGTGAAAATGTATTAGTAATCTTTCCGGTTCCAATCTTGTGGAAAATTGAAACAATACATGATGGCCTCTTTATGACACTATTGGTTCAAATATTGATGAAAGCCGTCACACATTGCACATTGCATATAATATGTATATATTCATAACATAATTCACTTTCCTCTGAATCACGAACAAACATGGATGTCATTAAATCATATTGATTGATTGATTGATAAAGTGTTTCTAAAGTTTGCCATTAAGCAAGGACGATTTTCCCTTTCCAGTGATTTTACATATAATCCTTTTTGGAAAGGAAAACCGGCCAGTTTGATACAAGTATTGACTAGCTCTTGCATTGACGGAGTCACTGGGACGAGTTTAGTTGGCTTAACTAGTGGTCTAGATCCGGAAGTCTCAGATTCAAGCCCCACTAGAGCTTAGTTCTTTGCTCTTTTTAAAATCTGTTATCTGTTTATCCCATTGAGAGGAATTCTGAAAACTGGCATAAACTTGCCTTTAAAATCTGATTGGCTCAAATAATTATGCTTGTTTTTCTGATTTTTCATCACAACTTTGGGATTAATCACAACAGTTTATGCAATAGGCACCAGGACTTTCAAACATTGAACTTCCCTCTGTGGAGCAGTTCAAGGTGGCTCTTGAAACTACCTTTTCAGGAACTTTTACCCTCATCTATATGCTAAACAGGCATTGATGAGTGTAACCATAGAACTAGAGTCATAGAACTAGGACTTTAGGCCCTCAATAGTTGGGCTGGAGTCTATTGAGAATGCATGTCATACCAATGTCAATTCATCGTCAATGGTTTCAGTTATGTAACATTTTAATATCTTCCTAAGATAAGCCTACAAATGCAGATTTCTCACTCTCAACATAGACAAACTCATTCTTTCCTAGATATTTTAATTCAATATAGAATTGCAGTACAGCGTTTATAAACCTTTTTTGTATTCAAAGACTGCTATCCTTGATATTTGGTTTTTATCTGAATGATATTCTTTGGTTTTGAATACAGTAGATTTGACATTTTATTCACCCAAAGTGAGTAACTTAATTGATGGCTGGAATAATTAATAATCAAAGTAAAGTAATTGGATGCAGTTAAAGATGTCAGTCGGCTCAAATCATAGTTCGATCTCCCCCTTTGTAATTTAACGTTTTATTGCTTGTGATAACAAAAAATAAAACAAATTAAATACACAAGTCAAACTTACACATGGTAACCCTAAAAAACCCTTGAAAAGGAAGTCCATTTTTTCTCTAAAAAAATGTTTGATAGGGGATGTTTGATAAGATAATGTGCATGCGAGGCACTTGTTACTAATCTAGGGTCCGTCGCATTTGCAGGATATGAGCTCATTTATTTCCTAGATTCCTACATCCCGATTGACTTAACGCTGGAAAATAACAACTTGGTTCCGTTTTACAAAGTCAAAGCTAGTTAGTTCTGTTACTTCTGTGTCTCTCATGTGACGTATGAGACCGATGGAAAGGATAAACAGCTCATTAATTTCCTAGATTCATAAATCATGATTAAAAAAAAGAAAAAAAAGATGGTTCCATTGTACAAAGCCAAAGTGAGTTAGTTCTGTGTCTTTCATGTGACGTATGAGACTGATGGAAAGGATAAACAGCTCATTAATTTCCTAGATTCATAAATCCTGATAAAAAAAGATGGTTCCATTTTTATGAAGCCAAAGCTGGTTTGTACTACATGTATGTCTCTCATGTAACGTATGAGACTGATAGAAGGATAAAGAGCTCATTAATTTCCTAGATTTAATACATACGATAAAAAAAAAAAAAAAATGGTTCAGTTTTACGAAGCCAAAGAGAGTTAGTACATAACTGCATCTGTCATGTGACGAATGAGACTGATGAAGGGGGATAAAAAGCTCATTAATTTCCTAGATTCATAAATCCTGATAATAAAAAAAGAAGAAGATGGTTCCATTGTACAAAGTCAAAGAGAGTTAGTCCTGTGTCTGTCATGTGACGTATGAGACTGATCGAACTGAGAGATCTACTTTTCTCATCTCCTTATTTCAACCCACCCACTCGTTTTATCCTATCACCATCTCATCTTCAACCGTAATTGTCCAATTTATGAACTTGCGAGATTTTGATTGCGCATCGATTGCTTTGCCCCAAATGTGATTAAATTCTTCCTAAAACGTTAGGCTGTCTCTCGGCTGCTAATCATTATCCTCAATCTGTGGGCATTTATGGCTCAAAAGGAATTACGTTATTTTAAAGATTTATTTATACATTTCAAAGGGATTACTGAATGTCCTCCCCCTTAGACTAAGTAGTCTCACATTTTGACTCATCAATTTCCCTCCAATTGTATTCACCTCATTTTATCAAGTTCAAGTTGTTAACAAATGCTTTAAAATAGCATACTTTTTAAAGTTAGTAGAAGTGTACATCATCATTAATTAAAAAAACAATGGATTTATATAATAAGTTTTACAGATAGAGCGATTATTAAAGGTAAATGAATATTTAAATGTGTGTTTAAATTAAACGAGCATTGATCAAGACTACACCCACAAATAAAATGAAATACAGATTTCATGTTGCAATTAGTTTGGAAGTTGTTATTGCTTGTTAATTTATTCCTGGACACGCACTGGCCCACATCTCCCTCTCATTAATAGTGCATATGGATACAACTTCCCCACTTTCCTTTTTCTTGCCAAATTAATCAGTTTTGTCCAAAACAAATTTAATAACCATAGAGTTAACTAGTACACAGTGCATCAGGGTCTCTTTATAAGCAATGGGTTTAACCATGGTCCATGGTTTAACCCTCTCAGGACTGGGTGATATTGGTATAACATGCATTCTCTCAAGGAATTTGTGGGACCAGTCCTGAACCGGTAAAAGAGAAGTCAGATATTCATCTCGGGGAAGCCGAGACAATTATCATGATGCCTTTAATATGTGCTTCAGGGAAACATTAAAGCCTTGACGTGCCTCTGATCCTTACATGAAGAGGCCACATTTTTGTGATGTTTTCAATTTTAGAAAGAGACATTCAACCTTGAGCGTGCAGATGAGATCGTTATCGTGATGTCTTCTACCTGTTCCAAGGCGACGTTGCGTCTCGGTCGTTCTTTCATTCATTACCGTAGTTTCAAAGTGACTCGATGTTGGCTCTTTTTAAACAGACATCCTCCTCTTTTATCAAAAAATTTGATTGATTTTGAGTGGATAATGTGTCTCTACGGTACCATTACTTGGAGCCTAGATACGTAGGTCACATTTTAAATGTACTTTCCCGTATTTTCACATTTCAGACGTTTAATAGACCTTGAAGATGAGATCGATATCATTTGACAACCCCTACCTGTTTCAAGGCGATTAAGTGTCTCCCTCATGCCTCCGCTATCTTTCCCTCTTTTGACGGAGTGGAACTTTCTTTTTTACAAACGAGATGTTAGACCTTAAAACTGTCGGAGTAAAGAAGAGATTGTTACAAAATCGTGATGCGGGGGAATCTGCTTCACGTAGACAGTGGGACGCCCTCATGCCTTCGTTTCTTTTTTCAAGGCGACATGGCAAATCCGTGAGCTGTCGTTTTTCATACCTTGATTGATGGGAATAGGTGGTCCCAGGAGCGAGAGCAATCTCCTTGCCCTTGCCCTTGAAGCATTTCAGGACATGATTTAAAATGATGTCCTGATAAAAACTAAAGATAACAATTTAAAAAGAGAGAAATCTTTAAAAAAAAGTGCAGTTAGACGTGCAGTGAGAACTTGTCTTTATCACGTATACATGTCATGCGTGGATACAAAGATCTTGAATGAGTGCTAATGTGCAGAGTGACTGGTTATATCAAATCAGCGTTGTTCCCATTGGAGAAGAGTCAAGATTCATTGCAAAATCTTGCACCTGTAGTGATGACATTTCTTGCACTCGTCTGGCACATTGAGACATTAATGTAGCACTAAGTGTGGGCTCTAATGATTGTTTTGTTGGTCATTAATGGCCAACAATAATTGTGTACATTTGATGGTAAATTGAACAATTTCCTGCCCTCATTGGAGTAGAGTCAAGATTGGTAGGGCTCAATATTTCCACACCTGTATTGACCGTCTCTCTGGGACTATCTGGCACCACATACAGTCGAGCAGCATGTGGGCGCTAATATACACCCGGATCTTTAATGGCTTTGAACATTTGTGAACATTCAATGGGAAATAGATTATATTTTTGCCCACTCGTCTAAATTGCAAGATCCTTGCACCTGCATCGAGACAGAATATCTGGGACCGTCTGGCACCATTAAGACATTCGTGCAGTATGTGGGCACAGATGAACATTGATGGATTCGTGGCCTAGCCCATTTTTTCCTCTCTCTACTTAAAGGAGTCTAAATTGATGTTGAATTTATAGATAATGAAGGAAAATGCTACTTTCTTCAGACTTATCTCTACTTAATAAGGAGTTCAATCGATGCTGACATAGATAATGTACTAGGAGAATGTTACTTTCAGTGAGTTTATTGAATTATTTTGTACAGTTCTTATCTACAATCTTTGGAATGGATTTAGAATAATAATTTCTCTATCTCTTTTTTTTTCTTCCATACAGCATACTTACTGCCGCAAGTGTGTGACATCAAGGCAATTTGGTAAGTTTTTTGTAATAGTTATTTTAAACGCTGTCCCTGTCATGGCAAAGCATAAAGATGATTTAAGATGTAAACGTTACAACAAGTGATTAACTATTTGAGATAAATAAGAGTTAACACACATTAATTGTTTCCTGTTTCTAGTTATTGCATGTAAATTTATTTATTCACCATAATTGAAAACTGTCCAGGATTCTTTAATAAAGATGATACTTGAAATTTATAATCAATGCGGTTGGTTGAGTTTTACAAATATTCTTTTTAATACGATGATGTATTTTATCTGTCATTTATTTTATTTATTGGTCAAATCATCACCCAAAAGAATGATCTGCTAGATTAGAAAGCTCAGCAAACTTGACTTACATTTGATAACATTTGCCTTTATAAGCAGTTTTTTTTTCTATTTGATTTATTTGTCTCCTTACAGAAAAGTGTCCAGTTGATAGCATGAAGCTGGCCGTAGTGGTCAACAACATAGCAGTCAATGAGCAGGTCGGAGAGCTGTACATCCACTGCAAGTATGGTTGCAAGTCCAGCCAGATGAACATAGGGGAGTATGATGTGGACCCAGAGGGGTGCCCCTTCACCCTCCGCTTCGGTGATAGAAAGTAAGTGTGAACACTAATAGTGTATAAATAACATAGAAGAGAGCTTGGCAGTTGTTGCCATGTTCAGATGCAAGGAAAAACAATGCTTCTTTCTGTGCATGAGTGTCAGTGTGGGTGCGATTCCAGCCAGACCAACAAAGGGGAGTATGATCTGGACCCAGAGGGGTGCCCCTTCACCAAGCGCTTTAGTGATAGGAAGTAAGTGTGGACACAAATGGTAAAATACATAGTAGCGAGCACTGCGATAGTGGTCTTGTTCAGATACAAGAGAATAGTTTTGTTTCCATACGTGCAAGAAAAAAAAAGGAAGAAAGATAGTTAAAGTTGAACTAATAGGAAATGCTATATTAATGGAAATGTGGTATTTCAAGGTCACTCACAAGTTTTTGATTGAAAACTTCCGATGGCTGGCCACTTAAAGGAATCGCCTCCCCCTCCTCTGCTCCACCACCCCCAACCTTCACTCATTTTGAAGTGTTAGTGATGGTGATGATGCTTAAATGAGGGAAACACTTCTGGCTGCGTAAGAGCACAAGATCAAACACTATCAATCAATTAGACCCTTGGGGAAATTAGGAGTCTCATCTTTCCGTGAGTTTCTAACATTTTCTAAAAATTTTCTAAAATACATTACACAAGATATGTATTAGCTGCTGATGATGGGTAAATTATAGGAAGGGGATCTAAATGTAACTGTGTGAGTGGGGACAAATTGAAGGACTGTTAAAGTAGGAGTATATAGAGTTCTACCCAAAGACAAAGTTATTATAACTATTGTTGTTGTGGGGTGGGGGTCGGGGGGGGGGGGGGGGGCGATGGTCAGTGTTAGATGCAAATGGATTCATTTACAATTACATAGACATTCCTTTTTGCATATATTATATCATCAGTTTCTATTCTCGATCAAGAGTTTGATGTTATCCTAGCCTCTTTTCTCTACCAAAATACAATCGACTCTACATGTATGTCCTTTCCTAAATTTGTATTGGTTATATTTCATATAATTTGTATTAATAGCTGCTAAATCTTCTCTATATTTAGGTGTCTCCACACGTCCTACAATTATTGTTCTTTTCTCCATGTTCCTTATCCAGCCATAAATATCATATTTTTCATAATGATTATTCTAGAATTCATAAGTGACTTCTGTATGACCCCATGATCATTTAGATTGTGGTCTCGGGGTCAAACCACTTTACTTGGGGGTGAGTCCACTTTTCTAAGGGAGTCAGGAAGTGATTTCTCAACCGTCTCACGAGGGGCAACAAATGTAACAAAATAAAATAAGACATTTTAAGAGAACAAGTTGAACGATCAAGTATGACAACCCTGATCAGAGATGACATCGAAGATGGGAAATGGGAATTATGAAATGCGATCAGATTTTGTTTGTACAATATGCAATTTCTTTCTTGACGCCCCCAAATCGAGTTAGAAGCACACCACAAACTTACACTTTTATAATGCACGATCATGCATCAGTGGAAAAAGTGTCTTTTTTGTGTGCACATTTTGCTATGGTAACACTCACCAACTTGTAAAAAGAGGTATTTTTGATAAAAAGTCTCTTTTTTCCTACTCTTCTCCATCGATTCCTCATCGACTTGTAGAAAGAAATGACATCTTCTTTAAAAAAAACTTGCATACTTTATCAAACACACATCAACTTTGAATATATAATGCTCATAACAGTTTGCAAAAAAGAAGAAAACTTGTTGTGTATTTGTGTAATTTAATGCACAACAAAGAACTGGCAAGTTCTTGAAGAAAAAAAATGTGTATGTTATTAAACTTTTGTTCAACATTAAACTTTTATGACAGTTTGAAGGAAACTTTGACTTTGTTTAAATATGCATATATCAAAATTGCCACCATCAAATGCAGATCAACTGGTTAAAAGTGTTGACAGGTTTTGAAAAAAAATGTTTTTCTTTATTATTGATGCATGCGCATCAACTTGTAGAAATAACTAGAGGTGACAATACGCAGGACAATTTGACTTTCTGGTTGCACTTTTCGGCATCAATCGCGCATCGCTTTATACGGAGGTGACAGGTTCCTACTTGCTTGAGATATTGGTGTTGAGTTTGCTAGCATCCCCTGGGACAACCCTATGGAAATAGATCACTTATTAGGTCTGGGCAACGCACTTCCCTATGCATAGTATCTTGACTTGTCAATACTTTTTAATGTAATATATATTTTTCTTTAAATGACAAATGACAATGAACTTTTATTTTCCAAATGTTACCAGTCCACCCTTTTTCTTGAGCTAACAGATGTTTTACACCAACTTTTGAAAATTGAGATAGTTATTCAAATTGTATTTCTTCCTTTTGGTATTCCTACCAAATAGTATATGAACAACTTTCCTATAAAAGTTTGTATGTTACTGATGATCCTTTTTGTTCAATTGCAATCTTATGTTTTACATTAATTTTTAAAAGTTGGGAGAGTTATTAAAAATGGTACGTAACTGCTTTCTATACATAGCTAAATAAATACACTAAAAATGTCTAAATATGGAAGGCTAATTAGTCATGAATCTTATTCATATTGTTCCTATATATTTAAATTAAAATGATCTAAATATGATTGTGCTTAAACATATGGTACATTTTTTCAAGAAAAAGTTAACTTTTAAAATACAACTATGATGCATTGATCATTCAGTTAACTCTTACTGTGTCAAAGATATTACAGCATCCAGCAGCACTGCACATACTGTGTTTTGCTAATTGGCATCACTGGCTCGACAAGACTTAATAAATTACAATTTTAACTAATGACGGATAAACATAAGTGTGACCCTGCTTGTTGGGGTGTGGTTTACACACACCCATTCGTTGACAGTCACTCGTTGCTGCAATGGGCGTCGCATTACAATTGACTATGAAAATATATTTATAATTTATTATATACATTTTTTGTATGCTCCCCAACTCCTCCCATTCTCCTGTTAACCCATGGAAGCCAATTTGATTTGGTACAACACACATTTTGCTATAGACCTCTCAGATCTTGGTCACGATCCTTAATTTAGTTAGCTAATTGAGGGGTAATTAATTAATATTCCTGTAGTGATTATATACCGTAGATTGAATCATTCACTTATGAAATAATGTCTATTTATAAAACATATACTTGACTCCTCCTCTTATTTCATTAACACATTAGGTTTGATTTCATTTGGTATAACATACATTGTCCATGATACGTGTAGATCCCATCCCTGATATACATAATACATTGTATCCATAATCTCGCATTTAGTCCTTAATTGGTTAATTGATATATGTTTCTGTAGTGTTTTTAATGATTTAATCATTACTTTGCTAATTACTTGATGCATTCGTATTTCTGATTGAATGAAATAATGTTTCAGCAATTGAAGGAAGCATGATTATTTCAATAATTGATGATATATATATATATATTCTTGATTCATTGACTGTATTTTAATTGTGTTGCCAATTTGCAGAGAGCATGAGAACCAGTGCGGCTATGCTCCGGTCCGCTGCCCAAACAACCCAGACTGCCCACTTGTCTTGAAAATGGTAAGAAGCATCTTCATTTTTGTGTAATTGCATATTATAACCCTATTATTGTGTCAAGAGTAAGTTCATAAAGTGGTTTTAGAGTTACGCTTCAAAACTGTCTTGTTTAACCTTATGTGGATACATTTGATTCACATTTGTATACAGTAATTGTAACTGGTAGACAATGGTTTTATTTAATGATTTAAATAGCAATTTTTATTAATTTGTTAGCTTTCCTGAAAATTAAATCTTTACACCAAGTTATATGGGTGGTATTTTAAATACTAATCAGTAAGTGTTGTACAGTAATCTATGTGAAAGAATGTACAAGTATATTACAGATTATTTGATATTCTATTAGTAGCTGTCATTCATATTCATCTATGTAAAACACATTGATTTGTACCTTTAATACAGGTTTACTATTGCCTACCTTGCAGGTATACAATCAAGCATTATAACAAATTTAAGGAAGTAATATCCATGTAACAAGTGAATTAGGCAGAATGAAGAAAGTATATATTTAATCATAATGTTTCCAATTGTTTTCTCTCCTCTCTCCCGTAGAATCTTGACTCCCACCTGCTGAACTGCAACCTGTGCAAGTGTGACCACCAGCGATATGGCTGCCAGTTTGTAGGAACACAAGAGCAGGTAAGATAATAATCCATCAATCATGTAGGCCAGACCTTAGAATTGCTGAGGCCAAACTGTTAACCCGTTCCCTTTGTCTGATAACAAGACCCATGACATTTGGATGATAATCTAGACAAAGTCTTTCATACAAGTATAATTAATATGTGTTTACTGGCTATCAAGGGTTTCCTAGGATCATCCCATGACAAGACTCATGACCTTCAGGTGACAATCTAGAAAAAGTCTTTTATACAAATATATTACATTTTCTTTCTTCTTGAATAAAACTCCAGGTTGATTCCCAACTAACCCGGCAGCAGAGTGCATACAACAGCATTAAAGAGTTCCTTGGTCTGTCTTGTAACAAGATCAAATAGAGATCAATTACCTTTAGAGGACAATCTAGACAAAGTCTTTCATACAAGTACACTTCTTTTGTCTTTCTTGGTTATTTTCTTTTGATCAATCTCTAGGTTGAGCCCTACCTAATCCAGGGCCAGTGTCCTAGGAGCATCTGATGATAAGATCTAAGAGCTGCAGATACAAATTATTAATTGAAAACAAATTAATTTCCCTATTGTAAATGCAAGCAGAAATTTAATTTGTCATTCTTTCCCATCTATACTCTTTGTCAAAAATCTTCAGGTTGAGTCGCACCTAACCCAGGGTCAGTGTCCGTATGACAGCATCAAAGAGTTCCTCGGTGCTTCTGATGACAAGATCCGTGAGCTGCAGATGACCATTCAGCAGAAGGACCAGGAGATTGGGTTCCTGCGCTCCATGCTGGGCAAGCTGTCCGAACGCGTGGACCGGCTGGAGAAATCCATGGAGATGAAAATAAGTGAGTTTTGTTTGCATGTCTATACAGCCTTCTGTAATTCCTTCTATGAAATGAAGAAAAAAAAACTACAACTAATATTTAGACAAGGTATTACAATGCCGGACAAGCTGTCCGACCGTGTTTACCGCCTGGAGAAATCCACGGAGATGAAAATAAGTAAGTTTGACTGTTTTTGTCTCTCGGCATGTCCAGAAATAGATGCACCTTAACTTTTAAAATGGAATATAATATATGAGGTATATCTTTATCACAGAGGTGCTCTGGCGCATCAACCAACCAGGGATGTCATTTCGATTTTTTCTAGACCAATAAGAAAGATACAATCAAAGTCAGAATAATCTTCTGATATAAGCATAGAGGTAATGAGGTAATACAGAAAAGGGAAACTCATATGAAAAAAGTGGAAAGACAACCAAAAAGAAATTAATGTGTACATACAGCACTCACTTAATAGCATACATGATTTTTAGCAGCAATTGCACTTTTCTGTTCAATTCATTTTGTTTCAGAGAGGTGTAAAAACAAAATATCAAAACTACAAATAAAAGATTTTAAAAAAGAAAGGAAAGATTTAGATGTAGGCAATCGTCGAGCAGGAAATATTAGATTTCTGGCAACGTGCCCTCCCTGAAGAGCAATTCAGGAAGTCACTGATCACAGTCCCCTAATCGCCTAGATCAAGGTGCGTTGATGCGCCAACTGAACACAGTGGCGTATCCTGGATCAAACCAAATGGGGGCAAACTTGTCCACAAATGGCGGTGGTGGTGGTGGTGTTGGGGGGGGGGGGGCATCATGAACCTGTTGAGCCCCCAAAATGAATACGGGGCCACTAACAAAATTTAAATGTCAAATTTAACTTGCCTAAATGGGCCACCAAAATTCAATAATTCTGTTTTTTATTTGCCCGACTATGGAAAAAAAAGAGTTAATTTCTAGCATTGCGTTTTTAGTATCATTATTTTTTCCCCCTAAAAAGTGGGGAGGGGGGGGGGGTGGTTGAAACTCACCAGGGGGAGATTTACCCCACATCCAAGCTACTCCACTGACTCCACAATGCCTTGCTTCTCAATTGAGGAGGGGGGGGGGGGGGGGAAGGGCTGCAGCAGTGCAGTGCAGTGTCTTTTGATAGCAAGTTATGCAGCATCGTCATCAGCAAATTGATTTGTGCTTCACCTGTGAAAACCATCATTAAATTATTTTGTCATCCATTTTATAAATGCGGTTTCTTGTTTGCATTGAGTGCGTGTGTCATGCAAAAAAATAAGGGGTATTTCCAATTTCTAGTATATTGTGAATAATGTGTGACGTTGCAAGCATGCGTTGGCGTTGGCGGGGGTGTTCAGGTGTTAATATGATTTGTGTTAGGTCAGAAATTGAATTATTTGTTATTGTGTTATCAGTTAGTAAAATGACAAGTTAAACAAGGGGAGGGAAATTATTGGTGCAGCTGACAAAATATTGTTATAATTGGAAAACAAAGGGAGCAATAAAGAGATTAAATTGTAAATTGAAGTGTTGTTTGTTTCATTGACGTCATAAACTTAGTCGAGGGTTAGGGGGTGGGGGTGGGGATGAGGCAAATACAGGTGCTAGAACTTCTGACTATTTGTGAGGTTAGAAAACAAAGGAATAGTCATTGTATTGTGAATTTAGGATTCTCAGTACAGCTGCAAGTTACATGTAAATTAGATTAAAAAGCGGAGGTTGGCAGTAGAGGGGGGGGGGGGGGCAGTTAAGAGAATGCCAAATCAATTTTCAAACTAGAAAGAGAAAAATGTCAAGTGGGGGAATTCCAAGGAACAGTAAATTGAGTTAACGTGGGGAATGATACACTAAGTGTTTGTTTGTGTAACTGAGTGCAGGTGCGATTTAGTCATCATAGTACTTACTCTGTACATTGTAATTTGCTGCATGACCTTTCTGTGGTAGGTAGTGTTATGATGTCATTCCATAGTTCTAAATAATACGCTAATCCATAACTGGAGAAAATATTTCTTCTTGGGAGAAGGCGTATTAGGGTGTACTCTATACATCGTCATTTCTGCATGACCTGTCTGTGGTAGGTAGTGTTATGATGTCATTCCATAGTTCTAAATACTATGCTAATCCCTAACTGGAGACAATATTTCTTCTTGGGGAGAAGGCGTATTAGGGTGTACTCTATACATTGTCATTTCTGCATGACCTTTTCGTGGTAGGCAAAGTTATGATGTCATTACTCCATAGACAAACTGCACTAATCCCTGACTAGAGAACATATTTCTTCTGAGAAAAGGGGTATTATAATACCCATTGACTACAGGAACCGGGTGGGTTGTGTACAAAGTCTATGGAGATTTCAGAATCGTGTAGTGAATGGGTTAAGGCATACTCTTTAAATTTTAATTTCTGCAGTAGGCAGAGTTATGATGTCATTTTCCCATAGAAATACGACGCTAATCCCTAACTGGATAAACTATTTCTTCTTGAGAGAAAGGGGTATATTAACCCATTTGGGACTGATCAATATTGCTATAACATGTATTTTCCATAGACCCTAGTCAGAGTATTTTCGGGACCAGTCCTGAATGGTTTTAGAAAAGACTGGGGGAAGATCAGACTATTTACATGCTGCATTTTCGAATGAACTCTCTGTAGGAAGTTAATTAGTTGTGACGTCATTAAATGGTAAAAATGCTATGTTAATTATCCCTAAAGTAGATTTATAACTTTTTTTTTTGTTTTTTGGCGGGGGGGGGGGGGGGTAGTGAGGTTAGAGAATGAGGTAGGGAGAGGGTAGAGGATTTAGGACTAGGTAATGGAAATGGTTGTTTATATAAAAGAGGGAAGTTTGGTTAGTAATATTTGAGCAAAATTACAATAGTTTATTAAGAAAGAAGTGATTTTGCTTTACTAAACAATTTTACACGTCCTTATTCATCAAGTTTCATTAAAAAACATTTTTTTCAGTTTCCCAAGTCACCCCATTTAATTTAATTGATGTATGTATACATAAGGCATATGTATATTTTAACCAAGTGAATATCTTTGGTCAATGTGAAAAGTATGGATAGCATTAAACAATGATGTGATAATTATATGATTTTTAAACAAATTATGTTTGAAGTCACATGAATTTCAAAGCAAAAACAACCCAGTTTGTCATTTCCGTTTGATACCATTTTTTTCAATCGAGAGGCCTCGCAAGCATGCTGGAACAGAAATATAAATATGGGAAGAGAATTTGACAGCAGGATTTTGTACGATTTGTATTTTGATGAGATTTATCTGTGGTGCTATTAATCCCAGATAATCCTGATCGATCACGCCACACGTTGGCCATCCATCATGGGCGGCCATTTTGGCAAGGGGCTTTAAATCTTTCTCATGCAACCTACATGTAGCTTTGACTCTTTCTCATGCAACCTAGCGTATATGTACATGTATCTTACTTTATCAAGATATATTTATGAGTTAGTTGTATTATAAAGTTTTTGTCTTCATTTGAGAATATAATTTGTTAGATATTTAAACGCGTTAAAAGAAATAATACTTGTTTAAAGCTTTAAATGGATGGAGTCTCACTTTATTATAGTTTGCTGTTAATTTATGAACTACTATCTTTTTGGCTAACAAATGTGATAGGTTTGCTCATGAATTAAACTTAGAACTTAGTTTACTGATAATGGTAAGGAAAAACCTTACAATTTGAATCAATATTAATAAATAAAATGTATTCAATAGAAATAATGATAATGTTTCAACTTTTATAGTGACTGATATGAATGATAATCATCTAAGCACTTTACATAGAATACATTTTCCAGGGAGAAATTTAACATTAAATAACATTTTATATTAGTGAGTATCGAAGCCCACTTTCATTGACCTCGTCTTGTCTCTTCAGCATTGATATTGATTGAGATGCAGTGAGGGTTAGTACATTTGGCAGTAAAGGCTCGAAGGTGAAAACTATGAGGAAATTGACTATTAGCACTGTAATCCGACTCCCTGATTACTGGAGACAGGAATCCAAACCGCCATCAACTTTGCACCGATCGGCCGTCAGTCTTCCAGCCAAGATTTTGATTTTAATTTGTACCTTAACTAGGTTTTTATTTTGTTTCCTGTTCTATTTGGGAATTTCCGTTCTATGATGTGAATTGTACACTATTTGAAATGATACCAAACCTTTTGATGTCACACAAGAGAATTTTAAATTAGAATGTAGCTGTTTCTTTGATCTGATCTTCTGCCACTTCTCTGGCCAATTTTATTTTCAATTTGTACTTTGTAAAATTGTCCATGACACATTGATTTTGATGCAATTTCTTCCAAATTGAATTTACAGAAAATATAAATTTACACTGATCCTCCACCAGTCCTCCAGCCAAGATTTAGATTTAATTGTTACTGTGATTCTGATTTGGAATTCAACTATTAACTACTTTACTAAAAAGTTGATATCCTGTCTTGAATTGGTTTATCAGTTTACCCATTCAGTCCTGAGTTTGCAAGTAAGGAAGAACTACATATTAAATAGTAATATCAGCCATTGAGCTAAACTTAGAATCAAGTATCAAAGGGAATAGGAAAATATCCAACTAAAGTTTCAGTATAAGCCCTTGGTGAATACAATCATGCGGTACTTCATCAGATGTTAGAGGGTGTGAACGTTGGAATCACTCCATTCAAAGTTTTCATGTTAACCCCTTCAGAACTGGTCCTGATTGTTACTGATAGTCATATCAGCCAATAAACTTAGACTCGAATTAGAGAGTAGGATATATCCAACCAAAGTTTCAGTATTAGCCCTTGGTGAATACAATCATGCGGTACTTCAGATGTTAGAGGGTGTGAACATTGGAATCACTTCATTCAAAGTTTTCATGTAAACCCCTTCAGAACTGGTCCTGATTGTTACTAGATATTCAAATCACCCAATGTGCTAAACAATGTGCTAAACTATTACTAAGCCTCAAATTAGTGAGTATGATATCCAAACAGGGCTTTAGTATTAGCCCTTAGTGACTACAATCATGGGGTACATCGTCAGATTTGACAGGGTGTATGAAGTTTTTTTATTTTATTAGAAGTTGCATTCTCCATAGACTGAATTACAGCCCAGAGTATTTTAAGGACTAGTCCTAAATAGTTTCAAAAAGTTTTTGTAGGCAAAAACAACCAGTAATATGTTTTTAAAGATGCATTGTATGTAACCTGGTAACCTACATCCATTGCCATGACAGATTTCAGGGCAAGGCCCAACGCTTTTGACAGCAAATTAGTGACTCCCAAATTCCCTGGTTGCCTCTTTAAACCAACTAGAACATAAATAAGGCAAATCGCAGGGCCTTCCCTGGACAGAAACATGGATGCGTCTGATAAAAACAAGTTACTGTACAGTGAGTATTGTGCTGAAGTGAAAATATTTGTTTGCGCTGAAAGTTGAGGATCTTCCCAGTTCCCAGTGACTCAGGACTTCCCTCAAGGAGTCCCTTGTTAGAGCCATAATTACCCAGTGAATGTCCTTGCCCAACTCCCAAATGTGTGCAATACAGTATGTACACGTACACATTTAGACCTGCCCAGTATGACACATAAGCACATTTTCTCAGTGCAGTCCCACCCATAGAATTAGCAGTCGGCAGTTGCCCCGATAGCGCTTGCGTTATAAACCCATTGAGGAGGATTGCTCATAGTGTAGCAAGCATTTTCCGTAGCCCCCAGCCCGAGTTGTTCCAAGACCAGTCCAGGGCCCCGTAACATAAAGATTCACGATTAATCGTACAACTAATTTATTGGTCATACAATTAATCATACGATCAATTATTCAATCTTACTATCAATTGATTGATCGTACGATTAATCGTGAATCTTTGTTACAGGGCCCAGGTTAATAGGGAATCTATCTTGGGCTGGAACTAACGTGATAGCACTGCATTCTATCATCATTATTGGAATGTCATCTCGCCCATTTGGGTCATCATTACAATATAATTATGCAAGGCCATATTAATTAAAGCACATCTCACCTTATAATTGCTATATCGTTACCTCATGATTACCTTAGTAGCTTTGGTTACATTACACAATTAGCCATGTAGCCTGGGGAAACTAGAGCCTTATACAGCTCAATCATTCAGACAAGATAATTATGTGAAACACTGTCCTTGTGAAAAAGAATATGTTCACTATTTATGAGACAGCTGTAAAATCTGGACCACTAACACCCCGCCATCCTATCCCTTACTGATCGATGTGACCATAATGTTAGCAAATGGTAAAGAAAAATAAATAGAAAACTATTAAGAAGGCAAAGACCACATTATTTCATACTTCATATTTTCTCAAAGGTATCTGACTATATAAGACCACCTGCTAATAAAAAACAAGTTTCTTTATCCATTGGATGGTCTTTATTGATCTGGGTTTGGCTGCATAATGTTTTTACACTGGTCAGTTATTCTAGAAGCAGACGAGACTAATGACCATCAGAGCACTGACCATGGATGCTCTGTCCCCTCTGGCCATTTGGTGTGGTCATTTTGTATCCTGCGAGTCGTCTTTATCTACTACTCTATCTCTCTCTCATCCCGCTTCTGCCCCCCATTTTTATATATTTTTTTCTTCTTTTTTCTTGTTTTCTCTTTCAATTTTCTAATATTTCTTTTTCACCCTGGTGGATCAGTTGCCATTTCTGCTCACTCATTGTGACGCGTTTGTTGCCTGGAGTGGAGGGCTGGTTTGGTTGAAAGTAAGAGATTAGAACAATCGTGTCCTTCTCCCCTCAAAATTGTCGCAGGTCCTTCCGCTACACGTACAAAGACATTTCATATTGTCTCGACTTTGCATGTAAATGATGTCCCTTGCGACCATGCAATAGATACAAATAGCCATCTGGTATTTTGTTCCAAAAAAGTTTTCGCGGGTCATTCCACGTCATCTACTTACATATTTCATATGATAACTAGGACTTACATCGTCCCCTCGAGTTTAATTACAGACTTTTAGAGCAACTTTATCCCACAAATTTGTCATGGGTCATTCCGCTTCATGTACTTACATATTACATATTGTCTCGATTATCGATGATAACAACGCTGCCTCGAGCAAAATAAGAGAGTTTTTAGAGCAATCTTGTCCTTCTTTGCCAAAAGATTAGCGCAGGTCCTTCCGTTCCGTGCACGTACTTATTAAACTTCGTCTGGACAATGAAGGATGGTCCTGTCCCCTCAAGTGCAGTTAAAGTTTGAAAGAGCCATCACATCTTTCCTTGTCAGTAATTTGCGCAGGTCATTCCGCTTTACGCACGTATAAGTCCATTTTACCTCATTTTATCGCAACCGATTTTGACACTGTCCCCTCCGGCCCAGTGTTAAACAAGTGGTGTGGCTTCCCATGTTACAGATGATTGCACGAACCACTCCGAAAATTCACAAGTAATCAATATTTCGGATATTTGATTGTCAGACTTTCTTCTGCTATTTTTGACAGGGAGATTAAGGCGTAATGTCAGTTTGATTTCCATCATCCTTATTTTATATGTGACCAGTGTAAGAAAACGTTTTAAATTTGTAATTGTCTCGGGACTTTTGGGTGCCATGTTAGCCTGAAACCAGGGAAGAGGAACGACCTAAAAACTAGGTCGTGGGTGACAACATCATTAATGGTCAATTTATAATGAGGTGAAATGAGAGTGGACATGTACACAGAAAATGGAAGGACTTGCCCCAATTGAGAACAATCTTGAAATGTAGTGTATTACTATATCATGATGAATGAATCACACTAAGTTTTCCATGATTGTCTGATATATGTTGTTTGGACTTCAAAAATTTAAAATAAAAAGAATACAGTTTGAAGTTTGAACTATCCATAAATTGCATGGCAGTTGTTTTTTTGTATGCTTACATTAATACTACACTGCCATACATAATGTTTAGGATCCCCTTTTCAGTTAAAAGTACATTGGTAACTTGAGCATATTCTGGTGCAATTAGTTCTGTTCAACCCTTATCCATAGAAAGAAAGGGAATAAAGAAGAGCTTACTTGTAAACTTAAGGTAAACATTACATGGTGGAGCTATTCCTTTTCTGGCAACACCCTTGAGGGATAGCGCATGACTCAGAGGGGTGTCTGACAGCGCTGGGACCCTTACACCAGGAGACGTTGTTACAACATTCATGTTCAATTACATCATATTAGCAAATGGAAGAGAATACGTAGAAAACTATAAGAAGGGAATGAACAAGAAGGGAAGTAAAGATTGAAAAGAATACATAAGAAAGAATTAGGGAAAATATGGAATATAAAAGAAGAAGAAAAGAAATAGAAGAAAAGGTAAAAAAATCTCTAGGTGGAGCTACTCCCGTTCTGCTGACACCCTTGGGGGATAACCCATGACTCAGAGGGGTGTCGGTGCTGGGACCCTTACACCAGGGAACCTTGTTACAGCATTTACATTCAACTACATAATGTCAGCAAATAGAACAGAATAAGTAGAAGACCAAGAGGGGAAATAAAGTTAGAAAAGATGAAAAAAGGTGAAAATATCCATGGACATGCATATAGAAGAAGAAGAGAAGAAGTACAAGAATAAACTTGAAAAATCCCTAGGTGGAGCTACTCCTGTTCTGCTGTCACCCATGAGGGATGGCGCATGACTCAGAGGGGTGTCAGCTCTTTATGGCCAAGAGATCTCGTAGACATAACCAGATCCTTACTGCACCATGAATAGAACAGACTATTTATGATACAGAGAGGGTCAAGTAAAGGGTGTCATTTAGATTAAAAGAAGGCAAAGAAAATGGGATGTCATTTAGGGTACAAGGTGTCAATTAAGGAAGGGTATCTTCTATTAAAGAGCAGTATCTATTTAGAAAGGGAATTTCATGGATGCCAACAGGGGGGTTGTAATTCAAAGGACATTTGCAAAGGTTGTTAATACATTTTTTTTTATCAGTGCATTCCAGAGAGGATCTATGTGGGAGTCCACCATGGAATAAGCCAACCTTTGGGACATTCTTGCAGCAAGATGCAGTGCATTCATTGATTAGCAAAATTATCATTTTGACTATAGGGATTTTTTCCCTGGGTGTTTACAGTATTTGTCAAACAACGATTTTCTTTCACATAAATATTGACAATTTGATTGATAATAACTCATTTGCTACCATGAGTAAAGAGGTATTTTTTATTGGCATTGACAATGTGCTCATGTCAAATATAAATGTTTCATTCATAAATGAACATTGTACATCAATATTTAATTTGTTGGATATTTTTAGTCCATATTGGTTTGTTTTAAAAAACATATTTTTTTAATAACCGGCAATGAATAGATATGTCAAAGTTATGGGGATAAACAGGAAAGCACATAACTTTGTATTTGAAGTCTATTTAGAAAAAAGGAACATATATGTTTTTGTTGAAGGTAATGGTAAGAGACACATGGGTATGAAGCGTGTTGTCCCAAAGAAATTAGGGCATGTCCTGAATTGGTCACGTACCTAACTGTTTGTGAATAGCGTACCCACGAGAGGAAAGTGCCTTATACGTGCTCTTTGCCTTAACCATATTGGATTGATTGTCTTAGGTGATGGTGTGAAAGTCAGGGAGGCCCCTTTCGGTAAATTAAAGAAGTTTCGATCCAGTGTCACCTTTCATGAAGCGTGACATCCTGATAAGGACGTTTCTGGTTGCACCATGTGAATAGAATTCAATCAGGTGGACTAGCATAGTGAAACTGGAATGGATAGTGTAGAAAAGATGTACTTTTTCAATAAAAATTAGTTCTGAGATGAAGGAATGAAAGTAAATAGATGAGAAGCGAGACAAAACACCCATATGGCCATGTTGAATAGTAAAATGATTATACAATTTAAATTCAGATTGATTGCAAAATAACGGGCAAAAACTGTTTGGATAGGTTTTTGGCTGAAAACATTAAAACAAATATATAATTTGAGGAATGATGATAATAGAAATAATTTCCAATCTATAACAATTTTATTGAATGTTCTTAATTGATATAATATTGATTCAGTCATGAATTATAATAACTAGGGCAGTGTGTGCTGTCCTGCACAGATCAATGACTAAGACTAAGAGCTGATATTTTTTAGCAAGTCAGCATTTTGCATTGTTGATGTAAACCACCCCAAGTATAGAATGCATGACTGGTTCTACCCTTTGTCTTTGACAGCTAGCACTAGCTACAAAATGTGCACATTCATTTCAAGGAGATTAAAGTTTCAGCAAGGCACATTCATCAAATCACTTTTTTCATGGTTGACATATCCCATATCAAGGAGATTTAAAAAGTTGACTGGTTCTGCTTTATACCAAGGGGCTGAAAAACTTACTAAGTAAACTTATAACATGTTTTTGTGATCCAATGAGGTCCTAACACTCAAAATCATTTCAATTTTTCATTGGAGCTAGAAAAGATTGAATTATGCTACGTGAAATTTCTGATCAATAGGCTGGATATCTTTTTTTACAAATTGAAAGTTCAAATTCCCTTTTCACAACCGATTGGACAGACACTCTCATTGTATATTGTGATGGGAGAAGTAACAGAAAAGGTATGAATAGTTTTTTCTTTCCATATTATCATCTAGGAATATGATTGCTGGTTTTAAGCTGGCAATGTCCGCAACAGAACCCTTGATAAAGCACTGTTGAAAAAACTCATTCAATACAAGGGACTTTCAGTGTATCAGTCCGTGACAGAATCTTTTATCCCTTTCACTTTCAGGACTGATTCCCCAAAATACTCAGACTGGGGTCAATGAAGAATGCATGTTGTACCAAAATCAAATCGTCTTGAATGGGTTAATATATATTGCAGTTGTGCACTGTAGAACATACTCATTGATTACAAGGGACGTTCATACATGCATCAGCTCGGAATAAAAACAATAAATATTTATGTATTAATATAATTGCAGTTGTGCACTGTAGAACATACTCATTGATTACAAGGGACTTCCAAACATGCATCAGCGCGGAATAAAAACAATAAATATTTATGTATTAATATATATTGCAGTTGTGCACTGTAGAACATACTCATTGATTACAAGGGACTTTCAAACATGCATCAGCGCGGAATAAAAACAATAAATATTTATGTATTAATATATATTGCAGTTGTGCACTGTAGAACATACTCATTGATTACAAGGGACTTTCAAACATGCATCAGCGCGGAATAAAAACAATAAATACTTATGTATTAATATATATTGCAGTTGTGCACTGTAGAACATACTCGTTGATTACAAGGGACTTTCAAACATGCATCAGCGCGGAATAAAAACAATCAATATTTATGTATTAATATAATTGCAGTTGTGCACTGTAGAACATACTCATTGATTACAAGGGACTTTCAAACATGCATCAGCTCGGAATAAAAACAATAAATATTTATGTATTAATATAATTGCAGTTGTGCACTGTAGAACATACTCAATGATTACAAGGGACTTTCAAACATGCATCAGCTCGGAATAAAAACAATCAATATTTATGTATTAATATAATTGCAGTTGTGCACTGTAGAACATACTCATTGATTACAAGGGACTTTAAAACATGCATCAGCGCGGAATAAAAACAATATCCTTTATTTGTCCACGCATCACTTCCACTCCCATTCTAGGAAACAAAATTAGGGAAGCGGAAGGAAATCAAGGAATCTCCGAGCCCAAATGCCGGATGGGAAGACATGAGTTGCGCTGCGTATGTGGTTGAATCACTTTGTGCAGTTACAGAAAAGTTTTTTTTTTTTACGACATAGCTTTTTTGCAGAGAACCATCTACATACGTTGTAAATGTATAATTTTAGGGTATTAAATCAAAGTGGGTGCCCAAGATATTGCAGGCTCTGTTGTATGAACAAAATTGGCTTGATGGGAAATGTGTTTTATAATACTTAAATGAAATTATCTTCTTTAGGGTAAATGAAATATTGTCCTGGAACTTTGAATCTAGAAACAAATTTGGTATGTTACAAATGGAACACTTCTCTTACCACTTAAAAGGCATTATGTGTTTTAAGTGTTAAAAAAAACTAATATCCCAAGGACAAAATATAATTTAGCCTGCATGGTGAACATCCCCAAGTTACATTACAGGAAGAAAGAAATCTTGAATCTGCATTATATTTGATATCTTTCCTTCATATTTATCTCATCCCCACCTCACTCATCCCAGTACCATGCCATTGAAATGTCTTCTAATTTACTTACTTTTGTGCCCAATTCTAATTTAAAATATTTTGCTCTAGGGCTATTAAACCCGTAATAGCCACATTGTACTATCTTATGGCTATCTTAACCCTGTCCTAATGGAGGGACTGGTGCTGACGTTAAAACATTAACCATTTGGAACCAAATGGATTTTGTCATAATTTTCCTCTAATTTTTAGGTTAAAATGATACAACAGCATATGGGAATGTAATTGATTCATAATAAAATAAAGTGATGTATATGTTGACCATTTACTACTGACTGGTATAGCAGGAACGCTTTATATAATCTCCAAATGCATACCTACATGTCAAAACTTTGGCAGCAGGCAGCCCCACTCGGCTCCGAACTTTTGACCACCAATTAGACCAATCCTGCCTTTCCGCTGCCTAGCACCTCATTGGGCTTCAAGCCAACTTTTTACTCGTTAACGCTGATCTGGACTCTCTATTTTTCTTTTTAATTGTTAACTTTTTATACCCCTTCCCGTTGTAGTGTTGCAATTAAGTGGCAAGTCATTAATTAGCTCATTGACTATGCTCCTTGAATTGTGGTGAACTGCGATTAGGGCATTAAAGTGGCTTTGTTTTTATTGATGTTCCGGAGGACCTTCTAATAAACAAGCAGGCAGTTTGGCACCAGGGCACAGCCTGGTAGTATTGCACAATACTATTGATCCTTCCTTAACTTGATTTTGGAATTTCACTGCGAAATTTCTTTTGCAAAGATATTTTTTAATAAGTAACTGATATTACATAATGTTTCAAGTCATTGTGAACTAAAAGTATTTTGCTTCTACTACACATACGATTTCTTAGTACTTCTAATAATCAAGTCATCTACAAAGCAACAAATATTAGACATCGATTTACTTAAAGGGATCTAGTAACTTTGTTGACATGTGCAAAAAGTGATGAAGGGTTGATGCAATGTATATTGTTGTTATCTCATATGTCCACAGGGTATTGTGTGAAAATTTCAAGTCAAATGGACATTGCATGGCCAAGTAATGAGTGAAAATACAAAGTGATATTCACTAACTCACTGCACTCACTTTGTACACAGAAGAAAAACTCGCCCGGAGTTTTTCTTATATGAATACTTCGATCGTACATATCTTTGTAACGAAAGGGAAATTTGAAAAACCGAAACCTTATTTTGAGGATTTGGACAATGTTACTAAGTCCCTTTAAACAAGAATTCACCATACATTAGCCATTGCAGTTAGGCTAGATATCAAACTTATTTTAAGTAATTAAAAACTTCCACTTAATAAATCATTGGCTTCTCAGAAACACCAAGTGGATGTACACTTCCTGTGATATGCCATGTAACTGAGTGTGTGTCACTTCCTGCAAAGATCCAGGGGAGATCCCTTTTTCGTTTATAGACTGTCCATGTTTATGAAATTTCTTACTTAGCTGAATTGGTTTGATGTATTTCATGTTCGATTTTATTTGTGATCATTTAAAATTATACGCAATGAAAAGTATGCATGAGCTAAGGGAGATTTCTAGTCTCGAAATGCATAGAAGATTTTCCAAATCGTATGGAACCACTTGATAATTCTTATATAGAGTCTAATGTGGGACAAATAAAAGTAACTTTAAAGTTGACAGCCTTGCAGGCCTAAGCAAGTCCAATAACAGAACTGTGTATTGTTGAGATGGTGTACATGTATCTATTGGTCATCCTGACTAATGCGGAGACCATTATAAATACAAGTTCAATGACTTGGTCAATGGGTGCAATGACCACTGACCACTCTGTTTGGACCATGGGTGATGACCTAATGAAGACTAGGATGATCTAACATCTGAATTAGACAGAAGTGTTCAATCCTTGCAGTACTAAGCCTTGGAAATTGCATTGAGTTATAACACAGTGCACAATCCTATTGGCAATTGGAGGGTTAAGCAGGCAATGCAATTCAGGTTGGATTTGGACCCATTTCCTCCCGAGCTGGGCTGGGCTGGACCTGAATGGAATTACGGACCTTATTAGTCTGTCATTGGGTATTAACTCATTGCAGCATTTCAAAAATAGGACTGTTGGTTCTATTTTTATCAGTAAGCATTATAGAAACATAATTTGAATAATAAATGCAGAGCCTATTGAAGTGAACGTTTTATAATTATTTTTAAAAATTTGTACCTTCAACCTACTTTTAAGGTGTCAACGGCTGAATTGAAGGCTTGCCTATTTTGTCCCTATTGTTGTGCAATTTTAGAATTATGAGAATAATTTTAGGAAGATAAAAATCATCACTTGAACCATTTCTAGTTCTATGCCACCAACATTTGCTGTTATGTATTTTATTATCATGACATTGAAATACAACCTAATGTACTTTTTAAGGTATCTTCGAGTTCCTTATTAAATTAAGGGTTTGCCCATTTTGTCCCTATTCTAGTGCAATTTTAGAATTATGAGAATAATTGAAGGAAGTTCAGCTTGAAGAGTAACCTTTTCTACTTTTGCAGTGTACATGTAGTTCATTCTCATGACCATGTCATTAAAAGACTTTCTTACTACTTTGAAGAATATCTATGAACCCCGGTTTAATTATGGGTTTGCCAATGTTTGTGCATATATAAGGAATTAAAATTAGCATAAAAAACAATTATCCTTCATCTTCTTATACTGTATGTCCAACAATAACCAGTACAGTGTTCTTTATTTGGGTGTCAATGTTTGAGGTGTAACTTATAGACCTTTTTAGGGAGTCGGATTTCATGAACCCCTGTTTAATTCAGGGCTATAAACCCAGTATGGCCTTATTTTTGCACAGAGTTCTTCGGAATTAGTGGATGATTGTAGAAGGTGTAGGTAAAAACATAACATTGTATCCATCACTTCTGAGTCCATATTCCTAACATTAACAGGTACAACATGCTGTCATGCTGATGCAATTATCTTAACCCGTTCCCTACAAGATGATGAAATCCCCATAGACTTTGTACAGGGCCCACCCGGTTCCCGTAAGCAACGGGCATAAATCTGTATTCATGGGTGCAACTTACTCTTTAGACCATTTATGAACCCCTGTTTAAGTTTGCAGTTTTGTCTGTTCTCCTTGGGAATCAAAAACAAATATTATAAAGATAAACATTTGATTTAGTAGCCTCTAATTGTGTATCACATTTACTTTCACAGGTATACGCCGATGCTCAAATTATTGATGTGCAACCTATTTTTGTATGAACCCCTGTGAAATTAAGGGCTTGCCCATTCGTGCAAACTACTTTTCATAGCATTCATGAACTCCTGTTTAATAAGTTTGCCATTTTGTGCACTTATTTGGAAATGAAAGAAATAATTATTATGATAAAACCTTTGATTTAGTAGCCTCTGATTGTGTATCACTAACTTTCACAGGTATTTACGTCAATGCTCAAATTATTGATGTGCAACCTTTTTGATATTAACCCCTGTGAAATTAAGGGCTTGCCCATTCGTGCAAACTACTGGGGCATAAATGAAAACAAATTCAAACAAACTCCTTGTATACACATATATGGTAAAAGCCGGAACATGATAATAATCATAGCATCATAGTTGAATTAAATATCATAAATATCTACTTTCTTTTCATAGCATTCATTAACTCCTGTTTAATTAAGTTTGCCATTTTTTGCACTTATTTGGAATTGAAAACAAATATCATTATGATAAAACCTTTGATTTAGTAGCCTCTGATTGTGTATCACTAACTTTCACAGGTATATTATGTACTTTGATGCTCAAATTATTGACGTGCAACCTACTTTTTTTAATGAACCCCTGTCAAATTAAGGGCTTGCCCATTCGTGCACTACTTGGGAATCGATGATTATTTTAGAAAATTAAAAGGATAATTTAATTTGTTGCCAACAGGAATCGGGTGTGCCAAGTATGAACTTGTGTTTTTAAAAATTAAATCACAGTATTTCAAACACGTCACGTTAAGATGAATGCCCCCAGTTTGAATTTGGTTTGGGTTTATATAAATCTTGTGCATAATGTGCAATATTGTGCATGTACATGAATACTTTAACAAGGCAATGAACCTAAGCACATTGCCTTGTCATGTTTGTGCAGTAAGCATGTTAAAATAATTTATTTGCTTAAAACTTATGTGTCCATATGTGGACCACCTGGAAGTTATGAAATGTTCAAAAACAATATAAACCGGCTGTGTCAGGTATAAACTTGTGTTTGTAAAATATTTACAGGATTACGAAGACAGCTAGTTAAATATTAATGTCCCCTAGTTCCGGTTCGCTTAAGGTGCAACCCTTGCAAGCATATGAATAATGTATAATGTGAGGGCATGAACTTCAGAACATTGCCTTCTGTCTACCATGTGCAGTGAAAATAGTCAAATTAAATTATATTTCATTCAGCTTTCTTGGAAATATGCAATTGAAGTGAATTGTTCAAGAGAATGAACTCATTGCCTGTGGAGAGCTGGTGTGTCATGTATTAGGTTTATGGAAATTAGGATACCCTGAAGACAGGAGGTTAAGAACAGAGATGGGAGTATAGTTACGCCCAAGATCTCTATCATGAGAATGCTTATTACACATTCCACTGGTAGGCAAAGGAAAGCTCCAGTAGTATATGACAGGATAGTGATGAATGATTGAAAGAGTTGGAAAACATAGTTAATAGCGAAAGAGAAAGAGAGAATAAGAGACAGAGAAAGAGAGGGGGATATACTGGAGAAATAGAAAGAGAGAGAGGGGGGAAGAGAGAGACATAACGAGAGGAAATGTTGTCCACACCCATTATTGTTCATGCCAAATCCAGGGGGCTCTAATAAAGACCACCTCCTTGATTAGAGACTAATCTATCACTTCCTCGCGGCATTATCCCCGCGGCTCGTTTACGCCCTTCACGCCTAATGCCGCCCTTTAAGGGCCAGACTTAGCGTTTGGCATTATGCGCTGACGATCCCCAGGCTTAATTCACGCTATCCTTTGCCGGTCTCTCCCTATCCCGTGTTAACGTGATGGGTGTTGACGAGCCCCGTTTCGGACGCTTGTTTTCGAAAATGGGAGGGGAGCGAGGAAAGGGCCGTGCCCCCTAATGGTTTGATTTGCTGCTCTCGTTATCTTGTTCCAAAGGCAGTGCATCCCCTCCTGAGGATTACTGGGTATGTGTCGCAACAGACGACTCAAACATGCAAAGCAGAGAGTAATGTGATAGTGATGGACATTTGCATTGCTCAAAGTGATTAGTGCGTTTTTTTGGGTGGCTCCGCAAGTGGAAATAAAATGTGAAAACTCCAAGCGATTTTAATTTTACTCATCATCTGTAGTTATATTGGACCTTTGGATTGTCCACAGATAATTGAATCCTTTACAAAAATATCTAGTTCCTTATCTTGTCTCTGCTCTTACGACACATTCACTTATTCATGAACGTCATGGTTTTCTGCAAGGAATGTTTGTAGGTAGGCATGTGACAGAGACCACACCCCTTGGATTGTTACTCATTGCTAGGCAACCATATTGCGGAGGACTCCCTGTAATTGCTGATAAAGCTGTCCAACATTGCAGAAAAGTACTATTAACATCAGAAGTCAGTTGTCTAAGTGTGTCAGTGCTCACGTGCTCTCTGTTGCATCAAATAAACCGCATAGCTCCTATTGATATTTGACTGACATCTTTGTGAGAAATCTTCCAAAGTGGTTCTTGGCTTTGCAAAATCTGACCTCAAACTGAGAAGCAGGCATTGTATTTGCACACACCTTTTGTTCTCTATCCGGTGGTAAGCATGACAGTGTGTGTGATGTGTTCCGATCATTTCTTCATTCCATTTCATTACTAGATACTTAAAAAAAAAGTTCCATTTCACTCTACCATATAAAAATGAAATGACATGTGGTCAGAAGCATCACATGTCTCTGGACTCCGGTGTGAAAACATCTTGCCACGTGCGGTCAGCTGAATTAAAAGCCCGGGGAGGAAAAAAACAAGATAGTCTGGGGCTATCTTCGATACATCCGATCCAGAGGCAGAGCGCTTAATCCGACAACTTTAATCCCATCATCACGGCATTCTTCCAAAAGCCGACATCCTTTATCCCTTTTAATTCGCGAGGCTGGCAGATTACCTTGTTGGGCGGATCAAGCACCATCTCGATTACCCCACCAATTGGAGCTTTCCACAAGATTGAATGAACATCGGCGATAGATCAGTTGCCCGATTTGTCCCAATTCTCGTTGACGCTTGTGAATGTATGAGAGGCATACTGTAGCTGCTGTCCGTCCGCAAATTTTTGTTGACAGTTGGAGACAAGGGAGATCCCCCGATTTCAAATGGGATGCCAATTTCAAATTTAGTTCGCAAAACCTGATTTGGTTTGCTAGATAACCTACCTATAGAACTGCAGCTGCAAATTGGACTTGGACACTCTCAAGAGTTTGGTGTGACAATTGGTGTGAAATTTGAATTAGGTTTGCCTGGTAGGCTACATGTTCATCATTTGAACCACTGTGAACTGTGAAGGAACACTCCAGAAAAAGGGAGAGTGGATAACCCTTAATCAAGTTTGAAAAACCTGATGAGTTTTGCTTATGAACTACATCATTGGAACCACTATAGAAGGGACAATAACTTTGAAACAGGAATTGGAGTACCGGAGTTCTGGACAAAAACAACCTCTTCAGATTTGCTTGATAACCTACTAATTGTGACCATTATTAACAATTCTTGCATTATTGGAAGGGATATATGTGTGTATGATGAACAGAGGTGCACCCCTTTGACCAAAGAAGTTGGAGAATTGATAAACCTGGACTGATACTGTTTTATTTTGTGTGACTTGACCAGCTTGAATTGTTTTAAATGAGTTGCGACGAGGAAAACTGCGACAAAATGTATTGCTCGGGACACGATGAAGGCTTTATCGATGGTCAGCATCAGTGAACATATTCTTTTGAGCTAGTTTTTTCCTTTTTTTAGTTAAAGATATTCTTGTACCATAATCATTCATTTTCATTGTCACGTTCATGTTCAGAACCAATAACTTTAAAAATGTTATCCAATTTATGGATGTTAATTTTGTCACTGTTTTTATAATTTGCATGCATACAGGTCTATTAATTTATCCTGATTGTTTGAATTTGAATGTGAGTGTCTTTCTCATATAAATATCTGTTTTTATACCTGAACCATCTGCTAACCAATTCCATTTTATGAAGTATTTTTATATAATATTCATACATGTACATAATATATTAATACGCATTTGTACTTTTTCTAACCATACCTTTTCTCTCTCTCTTTATCTTGCTATCCTTCTGTAGACTACATGGACGACAACATGAGCAGAGTGGAAAAGTCAATAGGTGAGTTTGAGTGCTGAGTTTAATACCTTGATGTATCATTAATTTTCCCCCTGATAAAGAATCAGTTAGGTTTGAAAGCTTGGCTTGATTTTTACTTACATTAAATAACTTTCATAAATTTTCTTAGATGAGGACAAATATTTGTTGTATCAAGTTTGAGGTAAATTTTATTTTTTGAACTTTCTTGTGCAATGATCTAAGAATAAGCATGACAGATGATTTGAAGAAGTAGCAGAGGTCATCACAGATGTCTTCTTATTTCATGAATATCAAAACAATGTTAAAAGACAGTATGATTTGAATTTAGAGCAGAAATCATCTCAAGTTAAAAAATGAATGCATTATATCAATTTTAAGTAAAAATCGTGCAATAAGTTTTCTTTTTCATTCAACTGAGAGATAGTTAATGTATGATTTATTGGCATTTCTTCTTCTTCTTTATTTCTTCATTTCAAACAAAAGGAAACTTACCAGAAATATATAATGAACATTTAAAATGACCAAGAAATATAGCATTTCCCGGGGATTTTAATTTTAATTTTTACAAATCTTTTCCCCAAACAGTGGATATTGATGAGAACCAGAGGACGTTCTCGGACGAGCTGATTTCCCACGAAAGGAACTACACAATGGTCAACCGGGAACTGTCCGTCATCAACGCCAGGCTCAACTCAGGAGCTGCTGGAGGTAAGACTAACACCCCAATCTCTTAACTGTGTAGAGGTGTTCTGGTCTAGTGGTCAGAGCTCTAACTCTGCAGATCATGTTCAAACCTAAGCTGTATCTCTCGGATGTTGACGATAAAGGGCTGTCCCATACGTAAATAATCAAAATTGATTTAACACGTCTGTATAAAGTTTATACTAAATAACCAACCAACCTAACATGGTCAGGTCCTGTTACATAAAGATTCACAATCAATTGTACGGTTAATCATGAATCTTGATGTTACACTGGCTCTGGACTGGTCCATTAATGTTATCTTATTTTCTGGGGCTAACTTTCGAGTTGTCAGGCAAGAAAAAAGGACTGAAAATGTGTTATGTATTGAGTTTCATGCAAATTTATAGAGGCTTTGATTTCCGAAGGCACTTGTTGGCATTTGTGGGGCTAATTCACCCAAAACTATTGTGTAAGAAACCATGGAGTATGCACATTTAGTAAAACAATCAAATAGTCTGGAATGGGTGAATTATTTCTGTGTATATTTGGACTGAATGACAATTTTGTTCAATGTAATGCTTCCTATAGAGATAATGCAGGACCCACCAGGTTCCCATAGGCAATGGGTTAATAATTTAAACTAATGAGTATGAGACACACCCTCAAAGAACAATTGAGTGAGTGCTGGATAATAAAGAGGGTATGAAACCTGTTCCCTACTAGATGCTTAAATTACCATAGAGTTAATACAGGGCCCACTAGGTTCCAGTAGGCAATGGGTTTACTGTATTAGTGGCAACACCCCAGCCCTGTACATCGTCATTCTAGCATGCTGACTTACAAATGTAATATTCCTAAAGGGATGAACATTTAAATGAAAACCTCTAGGTATTTATATTCTAATGTTGATATCTTCATGGACAGGAAAATTAAGGAATTATTTAAAATTTGCTTTCCCCCATGCAGGGCTCTCTTATCAGATATAATCCCCACCATATACTTGTGTGTTGTAAATCCTAATTCATCAGTAGCTAATTCAAGAGTTTTTAGTGGCCAAATTAAATTTCTGGTGGCCATTGGCGCCAGGGGGGTGTTTCACAAAACACTCAAATCGATTTTAGGATCTATTCAATGGGACGATGATCACATAAAATCGATGCTAAAATCAATTTTAGTGTTAGTGGAACACCCCCCCAGCGCCACCCTTAAAGGCAAGCCCTGCCGATATTTTAGTAGACAAGGACAATATTGCATGGAATGATGGAACTTACCTGTATGAGTCAACAACTTATAACCCAGTATGAGCAAATTGGGGCAACATAGTTTGGGAGTAATGCTCTAATCCCTTGCCTAGGGGAACCTGGTGGGTCCTGTATTAACTGTATGGGGAATGCAAAATCTATTAGGGAACAGGTTAACCCATTGCCTACCGGAACTTGATGGGCTCTGTATTAACTATATGTGGAGAGCAAAATCTAGTAGTGATCGGGTTGATAACGTGAACTCACGAGTTCAAGATAGCCACGCCCGCAGTACAGGGCCCAGGGAACAATTGAGCGAGCGCTGGACAATCAAGGTGTATTAAGGGAATTAGTGGCAACGCCCCAGAACTGTTTATTGTCATTTACTATGCTGACATATTCCTTCGAGGATTAACATAAAATACACATAAAATGTATTGTAATGTGAGTCTGTTTAGAATTAAAATGAATTCGGTACAACATCCGTTTTCTGTAGAGAAGTCTTGGATGTGTATATATATTGGATCTTAAATATATTATATCTTCATAAAAAATGGAATATTACGGAATGTTTGAATTAGACATTTTAATTAAAAGCAGACACAGCCAATCATAATGAATGACTTATTCTACCTGTATGACTCACAACTAATGTCCAGTTCGAGTAAATTATGACAACATTTGTTAAAAGTAATACATAAATAATGTGAACTCATGAGTATGTACAAGACATGCCTCCAGGGAACAATTGAGCGAGCGCTGGACAATCAAGGAGTATTAAAGCGAATTAGTGGCAACGCCCCAGCCCTGTTCATTGTCATGTTATAGCTTTTTTGATTGACGCAAAAGGACAATGCCTTATTATAGGAGCGGGATTAAGTAATGGATTAAGGGGATCATGTAGATATGTGCCAATCATTGTCATTCAGATTTAATTAGAATGTAAACTCCCTTTTGTGTATGCAGCGCATATCATAATGTATGTGCGACTGAGTATTTTTAGAAACGGGGTAGGGGGGATGATGTATGGATCACCATTGTATAATACAAAATAATGTCTTCCGAATTATGATTTGCAAAGGTATATTTTTAACCTAAGGCAATTAGTTAAGTTATTTAAACAAAGAATCACTTTTCAGCAGGCTTTAACTGCCATGATCTCAAAATTGACCAAATGGAGATATTGCAGTATGCAACAATATTGTTAATTTGTCTCTTCCCTCCAAAAGAGTACACTCTTCTTCCTTGGTAAATGTTGTACTTTTATTATTTTGTGAAACTGACACTTGTGTTTTAATAACGTGCATACTTAAACCGGTTCCATACTAGATTTTGCACTCTCCATAAGAGTTAATACATTACATGTACATCTACCAAGTGATGTTGTTTTGTGACACATACTATGGCCACTTGCTGGTCACCAATCAATGACTGGAGTTATCTACTCACCCGACACCGGGCCGAGATTTGGGGGAAGCCCGCATTTGTGGACGGGGGTGAGGGAAGGAAGCGTGAGCGTGTGGTTGGAAATTATCAAATTACCCCTCATCAGCACCTACTGCACTCAATTGTTGACAGCAGTAACCCAATACTAACATCTTTTATTAAACTGATTGGACATTATGAACTTTTCAGTATGGCAGAGCAAAAGTCTTAACCCAATTCTTTCATCTGTTATTAAACTGATTGGACAACGTGAACTTATATAAGAGTGAAGCAAAAGCCTTAAAGACCATTATTGAATTGTAAAAGTGATTCACTTTTTTTCCAGTAGATAAATGTTTGTCACAGAATTGTTAAAAGCTATAACCCAATACTTGCATTTATTATTAACCCACTGGTCCCCCAAAATAATTGGGTTTGGTTGTATGGATTATACAGTTATGTTATAGCAAAATCAATCAGTCCTGAACGTGTTAAGAAACTGATTGTACATCATGAACTTATAGAGTGAAGCAAGAGCCTTATAGACCACTTTTGAATTGTAAAAGTGATTCACTTATTTCCCTTAGTTATATATGTTTGTCACACAAAGTTCATCAATATGATTTAAGTTGGTAGGAATTAATTGATTCCTCGTTTATAGGAAGTGGTACAATTACCTTGTCTCCAAATTACTTCAACAGTTCATAGCTGCAAATCTTTCTTGTTTGTTTTTTTATAAAATGCCATTTGGAAATCTTTAAATCTGGAAAGAATGATAATGAATAGACTAATTACATAATATATCATGTTACACCACATTCCCAATTAGTCAGTCAGAAAAAGAAATCAATTTTGGAATGATTTTTAATTCATCTTCCTTACCACACATCTTTCCCCTTGAGTTTATTGTCACAAACATGCTGATTTGATTAGCAAGGAACGCAAACATTCAAAGTGTTTTCTCTTGGTGTACGGTGTATGGTTTCACGTCCTTGGATCAGAATATCGAAGTTGCGGTATTCCACAAAAGCGCTGTCACTAGTTTCGGTCTTAACCACATCTTTGACAACCCTGTCTCCATGTTTTGAGGAAACAAACAATTTGTTATTATAAACCTTGCCGAAAGTAGTGCACCTTTGCATTCCCACTGATAAATTCAAATTTAGCATGATATTGTGAGTGTGAATGGTCCCATGAAATAAAGGTCAAGTAACAATCGCTCTGCTGTTTATATTCCATGAACCAACAATGCTCTCTAACCCTAAACAAAACCTGGGAAATAACCCTAATGTTGATCCTAATTTTAAACCAAATCCTAATTTTAAACCAAATGCTATTCTTTATTTTAATGATGAAATTATGATAAACCCCCAAAGCGTTTGTAGCTGGAGCATGTTTTGTGTCACAGTGTGAACGGCTCCCATTAGTGTATGACATTTTTATCCCACGTTTGTTTAAGGATTATGGGTCCCTATAGATGTGTTATTTGATACAGGTATCGCGTTACAGCACCATCACTATTACTTAACCCCCTCTGTTGATGAAGATAGGAGATAGGAAGCCAAGGATGTCCCTTGCTTATTCCCAGTCATAATCCCAATAACTCGATCGGGACATGCAAGGAAACTTTGAGTCTTTAAAACCACAAGAGTGTCATCAAGAATTCACATTGTGAAGAGTTCATTGATGACTATATTAATATTTCTTTATCCCATTGCCTTCAGGGACCTGATGGGTCCTAAAACTCTATGGGAATTACAAAATCTAGTAGGGAACAGGTTGATAGATTAAAACAGATTCTGTACATTTACATTGCTCAGTCCTCTATGCAAGATTTCTTACAGATGTACAATCAACACAAACAGTCTTTTTGTGTGAGAACTCAAATATGCATTATTTTGTCAAATTAATTATAATGTGTGCATTTTCTTTCCCTTGTTTTCTCTTTTCACAGCATATGACCCACAGCAAGTATACAAATGCAAAGGCACATTTGTTGGACATCAGGTGAGATATTTGTTTTCATTTCAGTTATTAAGTTTGATGCTCTCTAAACTTCAATAAATATAAACAAAATGAAGTTGAAGGAAGAAACTTCTTAAAAACCGATTATCAACGTTTTGACTGGTGCAAAACTTGGATATTTAGTTTAATCTAGATGATTGTATAATTGATTAGTAAGGTACATGTATATGTGTAATCAACTTTTAATGATATTTTGAATTAATTCCAATAGAAATTATTCCTGCTTCAAGTAAAAGAAGTTAAAAGAAGTTAACATTAATACTATAAAACAAATTTGTAAATGGAACTTTCAATAATAAAAAATTTAAATTAATTTTCTTATCTTCTATTTTCATATACTTTTTTTGTAATACTAGGGACCGGTTTGGTGCCTGTGCGTGCATGGAGATCTGTTGTTCAGTGGATCGTCAGACAAGACAATCAAGGCTTGGGACACCTGCACCAACTACACATGCCAGAAGACTCTGGAGGGACACAATGGCATAGTGCTCGCCCTCTGCACTCATGGGTAAGATAAATAGACAGTTATTTTTATTTCTTTAGCCTTAAACAATATTATCCCTTAGATGGAGCAAACTGAAATGAATGATATTAGATGCATTGAAATAGATAGTGCAACAAGATACCAGAATCAATAATGCGTATTGTGTATCCCAATTGACTATTCATATTCAATCCATTGCATTGAGTCAACATAAACTTTATGGAAATGTGTACATTGGAGGGAATGAATTAATTGATAATCCCTGTTACAAAGGAGAGACTGGTAAAACTGTACCTACTTTTTAAACGTTGCATACAATTCAAACCATTTCATGTCAAATGTAGATGTGCCACATATTTTCTCTATTTGAAGGAAAGTTTATTGAGAGGGGATACAGATTATGAAACCCTGCCATAATGGAGGGACTGGTGAAGAGTTATGTATTGTATAATATATGGACACTTTTATTGATATGGTGACCGATTGTAACATACTTTCTTTAATTTAAACAGGAATCGCCTTTACAGTGGATCTGCAGACTGCACAATCATGGTAAGAATTCATATTTATAATTTTTTCTTCTATTGGTCTTTTAATAAGATTATATTTCCATTACATGGTGCCCTGCTTTCAAGCTATGCTTTCTAGGGGCACCTCAACCATTTGTTAATTTCCTTGTAATTTATGTATTTTGCTTTTATATATTTGTTTGAAATAAAATGAAATTGAATCAAATTGAATTAAATTATTGTTATTTCCAATATTACAATTTTCACTCTAAACACATACTTAAAAAGTTAATCATCTTAAAACTGCAAATTCTACTAATGCTAACACCAACAACAATATCAACACCATCAACACTAACAACAGCAACACCACCACCACCACCACCACCACTACAGTTTTTAAAACTTTTTTGCTATTTATTATTCTTAATTTATTTATTAGGTGTGGAACATTGATCAACTTGAGCTAGAGAAGACGATCCAGGCCCATGAGAACCCTGTGTGCACACTGGTGGCAGCAAACAACATGCTCTTCAGCGGATCCCTCAAGGTGAGTTTCACCATTTATTCTACCAGTTTCGACCCATTCAAGACAATTCATAATTCATTTGGGTATAATTTGCAATCTCCATAAACCACAGCCTTAGTATTTTTTGAAACCAGTACTGAATGGGGTTTTTTATAATTAGAGTTCAAACAAAGTCTGATTAATAGGCAAAATGAGCACATAGTATTTGTTGATTAATGAACATTGATTTCTTCAATTGAAGAACAGTCTAACTATGAATTTGCTTATTTGATTACTGCTTTTAAATTTGATTTTCACTAAAATGACATGTGAATAACAGACAAAAAGTAAATGAAATGTAAACATTGTGAACTCCTTTATATTTGCAAATTTTTTTTTTTGTAACAGTTATCATGCATTGAATATTTGTAGGAATTTAACAAGAATACAGTTTTACTCTTTTCTTGTCTTTTGAAAGTGATCAAAGTATCAAACCTGTGTATGAAACTTAATTTCTTTAAATAAGGAAATAATGCAGGCGTTCAAAATACTTGATAATGACATATTACAATGTAAAGCTGTTTGGACAGGTGACTGGAGGGCACTGGTGTGTGTATATGACATATTATGGAAAGTGCACTACTATTTGATTGGTTTGAATCTCTCTTATTGCTCAGGTGATCAAGGTATGGGACCTGCACACACACCAGCTGAAGCGAGAGCTGACTGGACTCAACCACTGGGTGAGGGCGCTGGTCGCCAACGGCAACTATCTCTACAGCGGCTCCTACCAGACCATCAAGGTATGGTAACCTTTTAATAATAATAGTCTTTTTTATACAGCACTTTCAGAGTTTCAGAGCATTATTACTTTGGCTTTAGCTTAGCTGCCATGATGGGGCGCTATAGCATTTCAAGGAATAAATTCCTGCCAAGTAACCATTTACTACACCTGGGCAGAAGACATTCAGAATAAGGTGATCCTGGCAGGAATATTTTATTTCCAAGACTGGCACCAAGCAGTTAAATCATTAAAACTTAGAAATTTCTTGAGAAAATATATGTGAATAACAGGAAAAGCAATAGATATCATGTAGTGACAACATAATTTATGATACTCGTTTGGATCAAAAACATTATGGTAGACCATTCCTAAGGTATAAGGAGAAGTGTGAATATACCTTTCATTCACCAAGTCCAGGTATTTGTGACTAATCTACAATGGAACATGGAACACTAGATTCCAATTGATTGCCAATCGGTTACCCTGCTACAAACTGATATATTTAAATCAAAGTGTGAGCTAATCTAACCCTATTCATTTTTACACTTGACATCTTTAGGTGTGGGATCTGAACACACTGGAGATTGTGCACAGCCTTCAGACGAGCGGGGGCAGTGTGTACTCCATCGCTATCACCAACCACCACATCATTGCTGGCACATACGAGAACTGCATTCATGTGAGTATAAGACCTTGGCCCTGTTGCAGAAAGAGTTGCAAACAATTGTAAAGTTGCTGCAATCAATTGCAAGTCAGAACATACATGTAATTATGCAGATTTGAACCAATCAGATTTGTGTAACTATTTTGTCACAATTTCTGACTTGCAATTAATTGCAACTCTTAGTACCATATCAAGAAAAACTGTATTCTTTTTTTAAAGATTAAAAAAAAAAAAAAAAAAACAGATTCATGGTCATAAATGAAATTTGTTCAGTGAATCAGTCCTTGTCTTCTACATAATTGTTCATTCAAAAAATGTTGTTCAAACTGATAACATACATGTATAAGGTGTTATCAGGCTTGAAAGTACTTACAACAAAATAAAAACAATATTGATATAAAATCTTTCATCTTTTCTCAACATCATTAATTGACATATTATTCATCGCATTGTGATATGAATCATGATTTCAGTCGATACGAAATCATTAAAGACAATCTAAATTAATTTTTGTTTCTTCTTAATTTTCAGGTTTGGGATAAGAATGAATACAGCCAGGTCGAGACGTTGACTGGACATGTAGGGACCGTGTATGCCCTGGCCGTCATCAGTGCCCCAGGCATGACAAGGGTCTTCAGTGCGTCCTACGACAGATCACTGAGGGTAGGGAGAAAATAAAATCTTTTCAAAAGTCTTCTATGCCTATTACAAAAGTTCCTAATGGCATGGCACATAAGCCTGTGAAATCTTACAGGAGGACTTTGCCTCTGAAGATAGATCACTGAAGGATAATAGAAATTTAAAAAGCATATACATGTAGGCATCATTTCCTAGCTGTGTACACCACACAGTTAATCTTGTGTCTGAAGAAAAAAATAGTCCAGGAATAAGTGGCTGAAAATTAAGATCTAGGTAATGAATTATTTTTTTGTCAAGTGTATTCATTCATCTCTGTATATCTAACAGATGATTAATATGATGCCTCCTGTAGATTTCTAAGTTGTGTTCTTCTGCAAAGAAAGTGCACTGTCTTGTAACACATGGGGGCATGTCCGGGAGCACTGTGCGATTATGTATTACTTCAAACATTCGGTGCTGGATATTTAAATTCCATTAGAAATAAGATTTAAAGTATAATATTTAAAGTTGCTGAATATATTTGTTTACAGGCATAAAGATTAAAGATACACCAGTTACTTGAATTGTTAGGAAAAAGAAGGTGTCTATTTATTACAACTTATAACAGCCACTCATTCTTTGTCTCCTATCTGCAGGTATGGAATATGGAGAACATGATCTGCACACAGACTCTGATCAGGCATCAAGGCAGTGTTGCGTGTCTGGCCGTCTCTAGAGGGCGACTGTTTTCAGGAGCCGTGGACAGTTCTGTCAAGGTATATTATTTTATTTTTATTTTTATTTTTTCATACACATTTCATATCTTCGGCATGATACTCCACGAGTTGAATTTATTTTTAGTAAAAGGAACAATCAGTAAGTACATTTTGTATGAATATAATTGTCAGCTAACTTTCAAAGATGCAACATCAGTACCTTATCATATGTAGCTTTCTTGAACATGCAATACAATCTAAACTGAACTAAGAAATAATATACTGCCCTTTTCCAATGGTTCCAAAGGGTCGTTATGTCAAAGATGCCTTTCTTAATTTGCCCTTTTTATAGATGATTTAAAAAAAATATATAAATATGTCACTGTTTCTCTGTAGTTATACCTTGAAATGTTTCATCCATACATTGCTCTATTCCTAGATGAATTCCTTTATTTTATTAATTCACCCATTTCTTTTCTTTTACTGCAGGTATGGCAATGAGCAAACTGATCGATGGATTGTGACATTGCGGATGTGTCAAAGACTACAGTCATCGTTCCCTGCCAATTATGGAAAGAAAGCGATTTGGTGCGAAAATGTTAGGAACAGAAAGACTTATGGAGAGAAAAACGACTTTGCTTCCTGAACATTTGGCGCTGGTAATGTACTGGAACACAGCAAAGGATGTAGGAGGGTTGTTGTTTGGATACCCTAATTTTTCCCCCACTTCATATTGTTGAGTTCAACATGTGGCTTAGTTCTGGAGAGACTACTTATTCAGAAAATTAGCACCGAAACGCAAGACCTATGATGTGGAAGAGTTAAAATAGAAATGTGTATTTTCCCCCATAAATTATTGAAATGAAAAATGCTGAATTATGGACATTTTTTTTGTAATTTATTTATAATGTTGCATCATTGTAAACACCTCTAGGCCCAGGAAGGGTTGTCATAATGACATACTCATGATTTTTCTTTCAAATTATTAAATTCATCATTTGGGTCAGCTGAGACCTTTTCTGTGATGTTTTGCCACTGAAATTGGAGCCCTAGGTTACGGAAAATTTGTCAGAATGACTTTGCTCATTTGAAATAAAATGTTTGGTCATTTATAATTCTCTCTCCAAAAAAACAACTATGTGGAACATCATTTCCTGGTCATATTGGTGATAAATGAAAGGAAACAAAATCAATTGGATACAAATTGCAGTAATTCAGGAAAAAAGGAAATTGGTCAGTCAAAAGCAAGGCAATATTTACCAGACATTGCTCATTTTGTTCCTTCTTCAAATGTTTGGTCAATTATAATTTTTCCTGCCAACAAAAAATGTGGAACATTATTTCCTGGTCATATTGATGATAAATGGAGGGAAGCAAATCAATTGTATAAATATTGCTGTACTACAGGAAAAAGGAAATTGGTCAGTCAGAATCAACCTTGAGATGAACTATATCTAGGGACCTTTATTCCAGGTTCTTTCTATTTTTTTCTTTTGAGCTCTTTAAAAGATGGATTTATTGGCTATTCTAAGAGTGCATTATCACTTTTTATGCAATACAATACTTTCCCCCGTAATTATTGTTTATTTTGTTTAACTTAAACTTGATTTTTTGACTGGAACATACTTCAAATAATTTCCCTAAAAAGTATGGTTTCAAATTGGTTGCTTTTTAGAACAATGATGTTTAATATTGAATGGACATGCATTTTGATGATATGGCCGATTTCTTAAAAACATTTTCCTACAAAATCCAAAGGAGTGGTATTTGAGATCGATTGGATTGTTTTAATGAGTATTATTTCTGGCAAGATGTGAATTGGCTGGAGAAGATTGTTGCAGAGACACAATAAAGCATTAGTCACTTTTACTTTCTCTGTTTTGCTTTTAATAATAAGTTGCCATTTTTGTGATTTTCAACGACACATTAAGTGACATGTATGTTAAAAATGTCATATTTTAGCATGAAAGTTTATCCGTGTTTTATGAAAAATCATTTTAAAAAGTCACATTTCTGTATTTAAAACAATGGTAAAATTTCCAAAATTGTATTCTATACCAGCTTGATTTTAATTTAGGATTGAAACATGGATGTGCTATAAAACGTATCACTGTCATTATGAATATTTGCATGAACAACTCTCAATTGTATAAAATCGAAAATGAACGGCCCTCAGTCAAAAAGACTTCATATCACGTCAGAGTGCCATTCTTATGCATGCTGTGAGCTCTGTGCATACTGCATGCCTACATACGCTAGAGAAGGTAATTATGCGTAAGAATCATGCGTAAACATTACTCGTTTTCTGTCCTGTTGCTGTCAATATGTTCCATAGACCACAAAAATAGAGTTGATAGCTTAGTCATTATATTTATACTGTAGCAGTGCTGAATTCACAATATGGCTGCTGCTTGAAAAAGGTGTGAAACATTTTCTTGAAACTCATATTTATATTCACCCTGACTGTACTTCATGCATGCACCTCAAGAGAAAATTATATCTGAACCGTTTTGTTGCATTTCGCAATATCTCCACTTTTATTTTAAGGTTTTCAAAAGCAGCATTTTGTTGTGTTTTGCAGCAAAATACGTCATTTGATGATTTAGTGTATATATTGTGAAGAGTTTATTATTAAAGGGAGTTACAAAAAGAAACAAATATTGATACTTGTATATAATGAGGCAGTAAGAAAAAAAAAGAGTATTTTATGAAAATGTATAATGTATAGTGGCCTATTATGGTGTTTTTGATTGACTGTGTGTATTTATTATGATGCTAAACTGCTGTAAATTATATGAATCTATCAATTTGAAGAGATTGATTGAGCATAAAGGATTGGGGTTTTAAATATTTTGAAAGTGTTTGAATATTAAGGATGACATTTTTTTATTCTAGGAAATTTGGAAAGGCGGTGACAGCTGATTAATTTATGCTTTTTTCTAAATAAGTGCTGGACACATTGTGAACAAAGTAACTTGTAAATCATGTTGGACATGAAATCTTAATGTTGCCTGTCAAATTGATCTTCCATCGACTGTTGATAAAAATAATGGAGTGTTTTTGTAATTAAAAGTTGTACATTTAGATGTCTTTGGAATGTTACCAGACCTGGCAGAAATAAATCTTAAAACGGTATTTTGATAGTTTTTGATAAAAAAAAAAGGTGTGTTTTTCACATAGTTAATGTGGCAACAACTCAAATTCTTGGTTATTGACATGGCAACACATGCATTGTCTATACACTCTCTGGGACCAGGAAATTGTATGCATGGCCTGTAAATGGTCATACCCTAGTATGACTATTTACATTGTACATGTGTTGAGTACGTGGTACACGTGTACCTAGCTGAAAGTAAGAATTGAGGTCTACTTGTTTGCAATATACATGTACATTGTATTTTAGTGGTTTTGTTTCAAACTTGTAAATAGTAAATTATGAATAATTATGATATTTGTACAGTTATTGATGGATGTTATTATCAAATGCATTGTCGTTCTTTCATGATGTGGTGCTAGGCATACGTCAGGGCATATTGCACCATTGTAAAGTCGGTTTATAAAACAAGAATTGTGAATGCTCTATTTATTAACAGTAACATTTTTACTTGCAGGTGCTAATATGAGCGTTTAACAGAAGATTATAAAAAAAGTATACTTCATCTTATATTGACATATAAGAAGAAAAATTGATATGGAAATTGATTTGTTTCAAAAGTTTGTCACAAGCTGATTGTTTGATTTTGGAAAATCACCAGCCCTTGTTTGTTTCAAATTGTACATTCTTTGTGGAAACCTCTAAGTAGTAGATATTCAAAATGAATGAAAACGACAAAAATCAGTATCAAATAGAACAAAATTCAAATATACAGGAAATGCTGTTATTCAAAATAAATGAATAAAACAAGTGTCAGTTTTACCTTCTTTTCATTTGTATTGTAATATTCATAAATTGTGTCTTTTATGATAACAAATATGATAAAAATGACAAATGATGTCAGATGAAATCAACAAGGCTATACACATTGTGAACTCATTTTTTAGTAATGGTGGAAATCATATCGTTACAAATTGCAATTCTTTTTTTAACGTACATCTGTTTTTATTATATGGAATTTTGCATGATGATTTCTTGTATCCGTATCAGTTGAACTGATCATTTTGTGCCTTCAAGGTAAAAAAACAAAAACAGTTCGGATATGAAAGTTTTTTTATATTTTCTTGTGCCTCATATAAAATGTACCGTTCATTGACAAAAAACAAAAAATAACAATTGGCATGCTGCAGTGTATATAACAAATCTATGGAATTCTCCCCCATTTTATCATCATCGTTTACATGAAATTATGTTCATCCTTTGTTACAGGTCCTGTGCTTGTTAAATCTGTATAACTATAAACCCTTCCATAATTGATTAGCTTAGAATAACATAAATCTTGCATGTCAGAATTCAAGCACCATCGTTAAATCTTAAAAAGTACAGTTTTGATTCAATTTGTGTAAAAATCTCGACACTTTATTCTATGCATTCTGTGAATAGTGGGCAATATATTACACAATCATGTAGATGAGGTGTTAGTGTGTATTAAAAAATGAAAAAACTGAGAAACCATTTCTTTGTGAATGCAAACTGTGCCAGTAGGCCATCCTATATATTTATTTGTCTGTAATGAAAACAAAAAAGTTAAACTCTCTCGCTCCTGTGAGCGAATTATTTTAGAAGTTAACCATTGCCTTCACATAATATTATACTTCATTCAATGCTAGAAATTATCTTTTTTGCCTTGTGGCCCAGTCGGGCAAGTTAAAAACAAGATTTTCAAATTCTAGTGGCTTGAAACCCGGTGGCCTCAAACAAAGAAAAATATTGCAAATTCTGTTAGTTTTGTTGGCGGATTTCTGCCAGTTTGAATTTAGCATAAATGAATTTCGGTGGCCCGAAGATGATTTTTAGTGGCCTCGGGCCAGTGCTAATTTTGAGCACTTACGTAATAATGTTGACTTATCCGATATCGAGCATTATATGCATGTGATAGGCTATTGTTGTAAAGTAATTTATGTCTAGGCAAAAGTACTATGCAATATACAGATTAAAATAACGTAAGAAAATTTTATGTTTTGAAGTATCCATTATTCTTGATTATTTATGAACTAAAGTAAGCTAACATGTATTATTTTGTGACAAGATTTTATATAAATCGACTAAAGGAGAGTCAGAGATCATACAATGCATGAATGAATCAAAGTTTATCCCCCATGTAAAAATCCACAATAAAAGAAATTAAAACATGATATCTTGTTTGTTTGCTTGTCTTTATTTCAGTATCATTCCGATACATCAGTAAGAATGATAGAATTAATAACATGTATATTTGTTTGTTCATTTAAAAGGCAAGTTGATACATTATTACTGTTTTATGCATAGAATTGAATATTGGTCACATTAATGAGAAATCTGGAATGAAGACTTATCCACTATTTAAAAAAACCCAAAATAAATAACAGGCCTTGCAACTACTTGTGACCAATCACAACTTTCTGATCAAATGCAACTGTCTGTGGCATTTGATAAGAAAGTCGCATTGATTATGAATCACAAGTATAGACCAATCCGGTTCAAATCTATAGTACTATAGCGTCAGCCATAACTGGGGCGCTTCCAAGAGTACAACAAAAGATAATTTGAACAGGTTTTAACCGTTATGCAACATGTCAGGTGTATTATTGTCTCCTAAACAATCAGTGTGGTTCTAAGAGACCTTTGTCCAGCATGTTAAACATGCTTGAAGCCCTCCAGTTATGGCAAACATAGACTTGAAACCGGATTGGTCTATAATAGCCTTCACTGTAACCTGCGCTTGAAATAAAATACAACTTTTCTTCCATGGACTTGCGATTGAACACAGAGTTGGATTTTATTTTGGGGGAGTTGTGCTTGATCCCAACCTGCCTATAGAGGTCACCTGTCTACAGTGGTTACAACAAGTGATCCCTTGCTGACAACAGCAATGTAATGGAACCTGCCTATAGAGGTCACCTGTCTACAGTGACCACTTTCTTGTCCTTCCAAGCTGGTCACTGTACATGGGTTTGACTGTACAACAGTGGATTGTTTCTATCGCCCTTTAAATGCTCCCCGGGGAGTTGAGAAAGCAATGCAATATCATTGTGTGGTTTGAAATGTACCCGATGACCATGGGTAATAATAATAATTACGCGCCTCGGAATAGGTTACCTAGATAGATGGCGCTTTATAAATGATTGATATTATATTATTATTTAACTAGTCAGAAGGTACAAGTCCTGACACACACTGTACAGAAGTATCAACCTGCAGTTAGGTAAACAAGTATAAGTCATATAACATGACCAAAAAAACAAGTACATACATTTCTTATAAGTTCTAAATTGGAAGAAAATCTAATATAATTTATCATAATGCTGCTAAAGTTCTCATTCTTATTCATTAAGTATATCAATCAATATAATTGCATTATTGGGACTTAATACTTTTACAATATTGCACTACTATATTAAACAATAAATTACGTTATTCACAATTGTCATACATGTACATGTACACATCACAAATATGTTTAATAATTAACAGCAAATTGCTAGATCAGGCAATGGAAAAGTTAAAACAGTCAGGACATCTTGTTAAATATTGCACAGTACAAGTATAGGAGCAACAATAGTATTCAGTTCTTATAAAATGCATATTGTATTGCGTATTGGCATGACCATTTGTGCTATAGAGGAACAACAGGAAGACAAAGAAACAAAGATGAGACTTTACTTAGTACATAAAATCCCGTTGAGAAAGAGAAGGCCACTTTATAGTCACTTTTAGTAAATCAGAGTTAATCATGTTTTACATTTGGGTGCGTTATACAAATTAAATTTAGCTCTCCTTACTTGTCATACTTAAATATTGTCCTGCATCACATAGATGAGGCTCTGACCTACAAGATAGTTCCCAGAACTAAAATTAGGGGGGGGGGGTTTAAACCCCCTAACCCCCCCCCCCCCCCCCTGGATCCGCCACTGATATGACTGTTTCAATTGTACAATCATAAGTCTTTTACACACATTATGTGAACTTCAAATGTCCATTTCTTCAAAACATGAATTACCGACAAGTGCAGGGTTTTGATATAGCAGGTCACATATTGTGAGCGTTCGTATGATGGATCGATTGTTTCATACTTGGCAGGAAATGTATTACTTTGGTCCTTTAAGTTTAAAACCCATTCAAGTTTCATCCGACTGGTAGGAAGGCAACAATCCAGTACCATACTTGGAAAATTTCTTTTCAAAATATTGCATATCACATCGTAAGCATTCTCTGGCAGGAAAATGCCCAGGTTTACCTTATTTCATGACTCTGTTGGTCTCAGTGAAAAAAAAAGAAAAAAGCCAATGTTGTGATGTTGAAGATAAAGTTTGGCCCTTAAATTGAAATGAAAACAGTGCAGCTTCTGCTTTTGATAAAGTAGATTCAATTAATTCAACTGATGCATTATCGTCCAATATTAAACTTAACACACATTTCTTTGGTATAAGCAGGGCTGCCCGGCTCTACACTCACTTTTTTGACTAGAGAATTAGTCTATGCTGTGAAACAGCAAAAGTCGTCCAATCATCCAATCACCGGGTCATCCAAACAGCAACCATGCTTGTATCCAAAAAAGTCAACTGTACATAATTAATATCGTGGATGACATTTTCTCCAACATGGTGCACATTTTCACTGAGGCAGTATATTAAAGTGACCCATTATAAACTTCATAATTTTTTTCCAAAAGTGATACTTGAGACTGCAATCATACACCAATATCATCATATTATCTGAATGACATTTGAATGTTTTATGGAAAAAGAAAACTGTTTTAATACCTAGTGATTATGACTACAATTGAAAAGAATAGTTTTCAATTACATCACACATATCTTCATAATTAGGGAGACATATACAAAATAAAAAACAATTTAATTCTTCTGTTACCATAAGACAAACAACACGGTACAAGAGAAGTGTGAAAGCTCCAAGTGATTTTGGTTGAATTTGACAAAGCTACTGGATTACTCTCAAGGATTTCAATGTACTATGCAGACCACTGTTGTTGTTTTTTCAAGCACTTGATTACAAAATTATACAATTAAAAGTACATGCATTTAATACAGACCATCAGTAGATATTACAAATAGTACACAGTACAAACAACATCCTCTAATGTAATAGCTTCCTTACACATTGTGAACTGCTTTCATGTACATTGTGCATTGCATTCATTCGACTTACTTACATTCTTTTATTCATCCATACAAAATAAATATACATATGAATCATCACAATCATAAATTAATTGATATGGTTTGGCAACCCTTAGAAGCATAGCTTATTGCAGGGGCCTTTACAAAAGCTACACATTATTGGAAACAAATTAAAAAATTTGCGATCAAGCAATGGTATAATAGAGAAAACAATCAACTATACAGAGAATAGATTGAAAGTCCAATACAACTTGAAATATAGAAGTGGAAGACATTTAATACTTAATTGAGCAGACTTTTTGCACCACCATGGAAGATAAAAAGGCTAGAAATTCCATTCACTGATTATACACAATATACAGGGCTCCTTGTGCTCCACACCAACTTTTTTGGCTAATGGCCCGGTCGTGCTTTAAAAAACAACTTCCTCTTATAATTGTTGGTAGCCGGAAACATTTTCCCATTCTGTTATTGTCACTTTATAAATCAAGTGGCCCACTAGGGCTACCAAACTATGACTACATTTTTGCTAGACCAGAGTAAAATTTGCCTGGCCCCGGGCAAGAGGGCCAGTGTTATCATGGAGCCTACCGTAACAGATAAACAGTCTAACCCGTCTTAGTGGCCCCCAAAAGTGATATTCTGCAGTAAAAATACATTGTATAGAACCCGTCTATAGTGGTCACCCGTCTACCGTGGCCACTTTTCTTGTTTCCCTTAGGTGGTCACTGCACACAGGTTTTAGTGTGTTATAGAACCTGTCTATAGTGGTCACCAGTCTACCGTGGCCACTTTTCTTGTTTCCCTTAGGTGGTCACTGCACACAGGTTTTACTGTATGTTATAGAACCTGTCTATAGTGGTCACCCATCTATCTTGGCCACTTTTCTCATTTCCCTTAGGTAGTCACTGCACACAGGTTTTACTGTATGTTATAGAACCTGTCTTTAGTGGTCACCTGTCTACCGTGGCCACTTTTCTCATTTCCCTTAGATAGTCACTGCACACAGGTTTTAGTGTATGTTATAGAACCTGTCTATAGTGGTCACCTGTCTACCGTGGCCACTTTTCTTGTTTCCCTTAGGTGGTCACTGCACACAGGTTTTACTGTATGTTATAGAACCCGTCTATAGTGGTGACCCGTCTACCATGGCCACTTTTATTGTTTCCCTTAGGTGGTCACTGCACACAGGTTTTAGTGTATGTTATAGAACCTGTCTATAGTGGTCACCCGTCTACCGTGGCCACTTTTCTTGTTTCCCTTAGGTGGACACTGCACACAGGTTTAGGCGTATGTTATAGAACCTGTCTATAGTGGTCACCCGTCTACCGTGGCCACTTTTCTTGTTTCCCTTAGGTAGTCACTGCACACAGGTTTTAGTGTATGTTATAGAACCTGTCTATAGTGGTCACCTGTCTACCGTGGCCACTTTTCTTGTTTCCCTTAGGTAGTCACTGCACACAGGTTTTAGTGTATGTTATAGAACCTGTCTATAGTGGTCACCTGTCTACCGTGGCCACTTTTCTTGTTTCCCTTAGGTGGTCACTGCACACAGGTTTTAGTGTATGTTATAGAACCTGTCTATAGTGGTCACCCGTCTACCGTGGCCACTTTTCTTGTTTCCCTTAGGTAGTCACTGCACACAGGTTTTAGTGTATGTTATAGAACCTGTCTATAGTGGTCACCTGTCTACCGTGGCCACTTTTCTTGTTTCCCTTAGGTAGTCACTGCACACAGGTTTTAGTGTATGTTATAGAACCTGTCTATAGTGGTCACCTGTCTACCGTGGCCACTTTTCTTGTTTCCCTTAGGTAGTCACTGCACACAGGTTTTAGTGTATGTTATAGAACCTGTCTATAGTGGTCACCCATCTACCGTGGCCACTTTTCTCATTTCCCTTAGGTAGTCACTGCACACAGGTTTTAGTGTACGTTATAGAACCTGTCTATAGTGGTCACCCGTCTACCGTGGCCACTTTTCTTGTTTCCCTTAGGTAGTCACTGCACACAGGTTTTTACTGTATGTTATAGAACCTGTCTATAGTGGTCACCTGTCTACCTTGGCCACTTTTCTCATTTCCCTTAGGTAGTCACTGCACACAGGTTTTTACTGTATGTTATAGAACCTTTCTATAGTGGTCACCCGTCTACCGTGGCCACTTTTCTTGTTTCCCTTAGGTAGTCACTGCACACAGGTTTTAGTGTATGTTATAGAACCCGTCTATATAGTGGTCACCCGTCTACGGTGGCCACTTTTCTCATTTCCCTTAGGTAGTCACTGCACACAGGTTTTAGTGTATGTTATAGAACCTGTCTATAGTGGTCACCTGTCTACCGTGGCCACTTTTCTTGTTTCCCTTAGGTAGTCACTGCACACAGGTTTTAGTGTGTTATAGAACCTGTCTATAGTGGTCACCCATCTACCGTGGCCACTTTTCTCATTTCCCTTAGGTAGTCACTGCACACAGGTTTTAGTGTATGTTATAGAACCTGTCTATAGTGGTCACCCATCTATCTTGGCCACTTTTCTCATTTCCCTTAGGTGGCCACTGCACACAGGTTTTAGTGTATGTTATAGAACCTGTCTATAGTGGTCACCCGTCTACCGTGGCCACTTTTCTCATTTCCCTTAGGTAGTCACTGCACACAGGTTTTAGTGTATGTTATAGAACCTGTCTATAGTGGTCACCCGTCTACCGTGGCCACTGCACACAGGTTTTTACTGTATATGAAATATGAAACAAAGACCAGCTTCTTGAAGAAAAGAATAAAGTACATACTGCCACAGACTATTGCACAAATCATTTCTTATCTATTCAAATATCAAAAGATTATTTTTGCAAGATTGTCTATAAGATGCTTTGTGGTTTCTGCATACAATGAACTCTTTGTTCCACTGAGTATATAAATATTGCATAATCATGTCCAAGTTTGCTTTATATCATGGGGCAATTCCACGGTAACGGAAGGACATTCAGACGCAATTTTTGAAATTAAATCAAATAATTCCAGAATCCTGCTTATGATTCATCATTGTAAATTACATTTCTGAGACTCTTGGTGGGACACCTTTGATTTCCTATTTTTTAATATTTTTTTTTACATTACGTTTATTAGATATGGACACTAATGAGGCCGGTAACAGAAGGACGGCAAAATGGACATGGATTTTCAAGTCCTTTAATTATGATCCAATCTCTGTGAAGTTAAGAGGACTATAGTGTTATATTGGCTCATAGTCCATTCCCTAATGTTCTAAGAGTATTACAACACTTATTTAAAAAAAATATGTCTATTGGTATATTAATTACAAAAAGTTAATTGCTTCACTGTTCGGTAACGGAAGGAGAGTAACGGAAGGACAGCGTTTTTTATTCATTAAAAATATACTTTAGGGCTCTCAAAAGACTGAATTTTTAATCTGAACACATACATGTAATGTGATATTCAATCATCCAATTTGGTACCTTAAAACAGAAAAATACTAGAAAGGAATGCAAAAAATAAAGAAAATCTAGAAATAGGCACTGTGTAGTCCCATGTGTATAGGTTCATGTATGGTGTATGTTTCTTCTATCAGGAGATGCCCAATATTTTTTTTAATCATGTAAACTGAAAGATATCATTATGTGTTCATGGTTTATGAAAAAATAATCCAGAAAAAATAAACAAGATCAGAAATAATCCTTATTAGATTTTTCCACTTTTGGCTCATTTGGCGTGGAATTGCCCCATGTATTACTTTTAAGTTACTGAGTACACTTGTGATTCTGTGCACCAGCTTGACTCCCTGTGGAGCATACTGGCCATGAACAGTCACACAACAGTGCAAATCAACTTACTGTATATACAGTAGTCTTTGCTTAATTGGGTATACTTTTTCAGGGTATAAATGATGTACCAGATCAATGGGTGAACATTTCCTTAACTCTTAAAGTGCCAGGGATTATAATGCTCTATGGCATTTGTGTGTATTGTAACTCGCAAAAATGCAAGCTGGGCACTGAAGGAAATAAGACACATAACAAGTGTTTGGTCAAATCCTACCCCTTAATCTGGTGTACCCCTTAAAATGGTACCCCATTAAGCAGAGACTACTGTATATTAAATATAAACCATTACTATCAAACTATCAAAACTCTGAAAGGCTAGCAGAGTGCGTTCCCATCAGAGCTTGTGTACGGCCTGACCGGGTCATCTTCCTTCTTATTACTGTTACCCTGGATAGTTGCCAAGGCGATGTCATCAACAGAAGGCGCCATTTCTTGCTCCTTGGTGCAGCCCCGGATGCAGAGCTGCATGATGCCTCCCTGTGACCCCCAAAAAAGAAATAACAATGAAGAAAAATACTGCTGAAAACTGCTTATCTACTGAAAATTGTCAGTGTAATAAAATTACAATTTTTGCCCTGACAAAGATCCTGCTAGGGTTGAAAGCTAGGCTTCTCACTGCCTCTTAAAAATAATAATTTCATTTCATTTCAGTTTATTCAAGTTTATTCAACCATAAAAATACAAATAGTACAACAAATGGAAATAATACACATGTAGCCCTACTTGACACGCTTCTAACTTATTTAATAACTAATAAGAAATAGTCATCACAGTTCAGACCTCACAATTATCACCTAGCCAACAATGAAATATAAAATAAAAAAGAAAGACAATGCTGCTTTAATTCATTTTGAATAGTTGTGATTCTTTTATGTGTAATTTCCCCTTGATTTCATTATTTTGCAGTTTTTAGTTCAATAAAGACTGAATGAAAAAAGGAGACAGCCACATGCAGGTCAACTACATAGGCTTGTACATTTCGCATTCCACAAGCCCTACCCCAGGAAGTGAAATTTACAAGTTTGCTGTAAACAAAATGGAATGTTTTGTTAACTGATATTAAGAAACTTACATGAAGGTATTCCCTGCCCTCTTAAAGATTGTACATTTCAAATACCACACCTCTGACTCATGAAGTGTAATTTACAAGTTTGCAGTAAACAGGTTGGAATGCTTTTATTTAAAGTGATTCATTAAACTATTCAGGACTGATTGATTTTGTTAAAAACATGTATTCAACATAGACCCACACAGGAGTTTTTCTGAACCAGTCAGTCCTCAATGGGTCAGCTTTGTCCAATTCAACTGAAATCATTTGGAGCTATCACACTTCTATTGTACCTTGTTGTTGGCTTCTGGTAATAGAAGAATTAAATGGGTTTTGATTTTTCAAATGTCTCCGAATTATGGAGATATTAAATTATGAATTGTAGTCAATAGTATCAGAATTTGGATACTTTGAACAAATGATCAGGAATAAAGTCTGACATCAATTTCTATGATTTTCAGTAGGTAAACATTATTTGTTTTCTATGAAAATATCCCATATCATTCAGAAGAATCTACAATGATATTGGTATCATTCAAGATTGAAATATCAATTAAAGATTGAAATCTCAATTAAAGATTAAAATCTCACTTATCAATTTTGGAAAAATCTTCTGAAGTTTTAATATTGGATCACTTTAATCTGTTCCCTTCCAGATTGTGCAATCTGTATAATTTACAAGAAAATAATTTCCTGCCACCTGGAGCTTGTAAATTTCACATTCCAAACCACTTACCTCAGGAAGTGCAAACAAACTGGAATGTCATATTAGTGTCTACAGTGAATTGTACAATTAAGGCATTTACAGTGCACCCCAAGCCCTACAGTTCACATTCAAGATCTAAATTCAGGAAGGGAAATTAACTCATTGCCTATTGTAACCTGGTGTGCTATGTACACAGTCTATGGGGATTTCAGAATGGTTTGAAGAGGGTGAAATACATGCACTTCACTTGACCAGATTTTAGCACGTCTTGTGGACCCGAAGACAAAAAGGCAGCTTTAAAAGAGGCCATAGCAATGATAATGGCAATGAAAGTGTTGTGGTTGATGATGAAGATGATGATGAGGAGGAGGTGGAGGAGGAGAATGTGATAGGATGATAATGACAACTGCAGAGGTGATGATGGTAATGATGATGATGATGATGATGATGATGATGATGATGATGATGATGGTGATGATGATGGTTGGTTTGAATGATGATGACGATGGTGATGATGAGGAGGGATGGTGTTAATGATGATGATGATGATGATGATGGTGACAATGGTGGTGTTGGTGAGGGTGGTGATGATTATGATGATGATGATGATGATGATTATGATGGGGATGATGATGATTGTAGTGTATTGGTTATATATATCGACTTATAAGGTCGAGCGCCAGCTACGACAGAAAGTACACTGCAATAACATGAAGTAAACGAGTAGACGAAACCGTGAATCTTTAGTGAGAAACTTGTTATTATTCTGGAGTGTCTGATTGATGGAACTGTGTCAATGTATGCCGAGTGTCTATCAGTTATCATAGAGCCCACAAACAGTACAAAATGGCGACTACGATGGGCGGATTGCCAGATTTTCCACCGTTTTTGGACGTTGACAACAACCCTGGACCGCAGTGGAGCAAGTGGTTGTCGCGGTTCGAACGGCTGCTGACGGCGCTGGACATCGATGCACCCCGGAGGAGAAGGGCGCTGCTGCTTCACTACGCGGGGCCGAAGGTGGACGAGATATTCGACACTCTGCAGAACACAGGTACTGATGATGAGTACACAAAAGCTGTTGATGCCCTGAATACATACTTTAAGCCTAAAGCAAACTCACTATATGAGGTATATAACTTTCGCCAAGCAAAACAAGGCCCTCATGAAACCATAGACAATTATGTTACCAGATTGAGACAACTAGCTATCAACTGCAAATTCACGGATACAAACAGAGAAATAACGTCTCAGATAATACTACACTGTGTATCGCCACGCCTGAGACGCCAAGCTCTCACCAAGGGTGAAGACATCACACTTCAGAACTTGCTGGAAATTGCGAGAGCCCTCGAGACAAGTGAATATCAGGCCGATGTTCTCGAGCGCACTGCACAAAGCGACAGAGGTGCAGTACATAACGTGGACAGTGAACTTGACGATGACGAGGAGATCGCCAACAGCACCAGAGAGACGCGCAGAGGACGAGCTCCACATCGGCAAGGTGACCGACAACACGATGGAGAACATGGTCGATGGTCCTCAAGAGGTCGCGGGCGCGGTGGACGCGGTCGCGGACGCGGTCGCCGTCGCGATAGCAAATCAAGGTCGCGCTGGAATGAACAAAAGAACTCAAAACAGACAACATGTTATTTCTGTGGCGGACAGTGGCCACATGTCAATGCGTGTCCAGCCAAGGACAAGGAGTGCAGGAATTGCCACAAATTTGGACATTTCGCACGCGTTTGCAGATCTAGGAAAGAAAAAAACGTCCGCTCTGACTATTCATACAGAATCACGCATGTCCATGCCCACAAAACGCATAACCTGCCCACGACTACGGTGTTGATTGGTAAGGCAGAGGTAGCGGCCACAGCATTAATTGACTCGGGCGCCACAGTCAACACAATGGACATTGAGACATTTGATAAACTCAAAAAAAACACACGAAACCTGCGGCTAACAAAATCGTCGACCAAAATCTACCCATACGGATCATCAACTCCACTTGCTGTGAAAGGTGTAGCCAACTTCAGAATGTTCGCTCCATCGACAGGCCAGGCTAGCCAGAAAGAAACTTTCCATATTGTCGAGGGATGTCAAGGAAACTTGCTGAGCTGCGAGACCAGTCAAAGACTAAAATTACTGGTCATCAACAATGTGCAAACATCAAACCCAAGCCCTACCACCATTCCTGAAAATTACTCTGAGCTTTTCAACGGTATCGGGAAGGTGAAGGGTAAGAAGATCAAACTACACATAGACGAGACGGTCCGACCAAAACAACAGAGACATAGGAGAATACCTTTCCATACACGAACAGACGTGGAGAAGGAGTTGAAAAGACTTGAAGATCTAGACATCATCGAAAAAATAGACGGACCAACCCCATGGGTTAGCCCAGTAGTCGTAGTACACAAACCAAATGGACAGGTGAGAATATGTGTTGACATGCGGGCTGCAAACGAAGCCATCCAAAGAGAACGACACCCTATGCCAACGCTTGACGAGTTGATTGAAGACATGAATGGAGCATGTGTCTTCAGCACCCTAGATATGACGTCCGGATATCATCAGTTTGAGTTACATGAGTCATCCAGATATATTACCACATTCAGCACTCATGTTGGACTTCGTCGTTACAAAAGACTGATGTTTGGTGTCAACGCCGCTTCTGAGATTTTCCAAGCGGCAGTCGCTGAGCTCCTTACTGGTCTACAAGGAGTGAAGAACATGTCAGACGACATTATTGTGTTTGGGAAAACACAAGCCGAGCATGATGCGAACCTGAAAGCTGTGCTTGACCGCCTACAGGAACACAATCTGCGTTTGAACAAGGACAAGTGCAAATTTTCGTGTGATGCAGTCAAGTTCTATGGCCACTACTTCAGCAAGAATGGCCTAAGCCCAGATCCCAAGAAAGTAAGTGCGATCGTGAACGCCAACCCCCCTGAAAACGCGAAAGAAGTGAAATCGCTGCTGGGTCTAGCTTCATACGTGTCGCGCTTCATCCCCGATCATGCAACGATCACAGCCCCACTTCGTGAGCTGACTCACCAGGATGCTGAGTGGAAATGGGGAGATGAGGAAGCGGAAGCATTCAACAAGCTTAAAGAAACAATCGCAGACAATCAGACTATGCCGTACTATGATCCCCGACGCCCCTCTACGCTCATTGTAGATGCCAGCCCTGTTGGTCTTGGGGCCATGCTCTGTCAGAACGATCAACCCATTGCATACGCTAGCAAATCACTCACGGCAACTGAAAGCAGATACTCGCAAACTGAAAGAGAAATGCTCGCTGTAGTATGGGGAGTGGAACGCTTTCACTTATACCTGTATGGCAGTCAGTTCAAAGTGATCACGGATCACAAACCCCTCATCCGCATCTTCGAAAAACAGACTCTGATGTCCGCAAGAATCGAGAGATGGAGACTCAGACTAACGCCGTACAACTGTAAACTCATCTACAAACCAGGACGCGATGATGAGAACCCTGCTGACTACCTGAGCAGACATCCAGAGAGCGGTATCGCAATCACAGACGACCCCGATGTCGCATACTTGAACTATGTCTGTACAAACGCACTTCCAGATGCGATGACCCTGGATGAAGTCAAGCGCGAGACAGCGAAAGACACTACCCTGCAGCTAGTCATCAAAGCCGTTGACTCGCAAGGATATCAACAGTGGAAGTCACCTGAGGTACAACCCTTCGCACCATGCAGAGATGAACTCACGGTCCATGAAGGTGTGTTACTCAGAGGAAACCGATTGGTGCTGCCTAAGTCACTGGCACCAAAAGCTATTGACCTTGCACATGCATCTCACCAGGGTATAGTGAAGACAAAAAACATGATCAGGGAAAGAGTCTGGTTCCCTGGCATTGACAAACTGATAGAAGAAAAAGTCAGATCATGCATCCCCTGTCAGGCTGCCCAGTCGGATGGTGGTGAGAAGATAGAACCCTTGAAAATGACACCACTGCCTCAAGGACCTTGGCAGGAAGTGGCTGCAGATTTTCTTGGACCACTACCAACTGGAGAGTACGCATTAGTCGTAATCGACGAATATAGCCGATACCCAGAAGTTGAATTGGTAGCTTCAACTTCAGCTCGAGCAACGATTCCTGCTCTAGATGCTATCTTCGCACGTCAAGGCATCCCTGAGGTTTTGAAAACTGACAATGGCCCACCATTCAATGGCCATGAATTTGATGACTTCGCAACACACCTAGGTTTCATCCACAGAAAGGTTACTCCATACTGGCCGAGAGCTAACGGAACAGTTGAGCGCTTCAACAGAGTCCTGATGAAGCACATCAGAACAGCTACCGTAGAGCGCAAGTCCTGGAAGCAACAACTTTTTCGCTTTCTACGCACGTATCGAGCTACGCCACACAGTTCAACAGGTGTTTCTCCGTTCCGAGCGCTGTACCAACGCACGATGAAGACAGAACTCCCAAGCTTCTCAAAACGCGACAACAACGATCTCCAGAAGAAAGACAACGAACAGAAGCGCAAGATGAAGGAGTACGCCGACTCGCAGAATCGCAGCAAAGAAAGCTCGCTGATGGAAGGTGATGTGGTTCTTGTTCGTCAAAAGAAGGTATCAAAGACCACACCTCCTTTTGATCCAAATCCATACATGGTTGTCCGCAGAATGGGCAACACAATTGTCGCGAAAAGAGGAAATCGTGTAATCAAGCGAAACATCTCATTCTTCAAAAGAGTGCAAATCAAACCATCACAGATGAATGAAGATGTGAGCGATCTTGAAGATGATTTCGATCTCGAAATCACACGCGATGCACAGCCCAATGCACCACCCGGGGCACCCCCACCCCCACGACCCATTCTTCGACGCTCGGGTCGACAACCGAAACAACCAGTTCGGTTCCGAGACTATGTCATGGACTCGGATAGTGAATAAACACTAAAGAACAAGTGAAACAAAAATAAAAACAAAAAGAAAGAGAGAAAGGAAGAAAGAAACTAGATTTTTTTAAGTGTTAAATATTGTGGAAAATAGGATAGTGGTTCTCATGTCACAAGTAAAGTCACATATTTTATAGCCTATCCTGATTAAGACAAACGAAATATTAAGGGAGAAGAGGAAAGTAGAATTTGTTATAATTTGCTTTTGTAAGAATTACCCATTAATTGGAAAGTTGATAATAACTTGTTATAATAGGTTTTTTTGGAAAGACTATCTTAGATATTTTGAAAGTTGGCAATTTTGGAAGGCCAAAGTTTTTCAAAAAAAAAAAACAAAACCAGGTTATAACAAACTTCTGATATTATGTACTCTATTTAGTTACGTCAATTTAGTGAGAAGAATAGTACATAACTCTCATAATTATTTCTGATAGTTTTGAATTACATAATTTGATATTACTTTAATTATTTTTATGAAACTGGATCATCCTAATTTGATTTATTGTTTTGAAATTATTTTTAGGTCATTAGAAAACAAATGTTTCATTTAGGTTAAATTCTGAAGATTTTGTGATTTTGAAAATAAGGAACATTATCTGACAGGAGTTCATGTTAAAAGAAAGGTGAATAGGTCAGTAACTGTTTTTTATATCTTATTTGTTAAAGGGAGAAAGCCCTGTGTTTCAAGTATTATTTTATTTAGTGTTTAGCGGTTAAAGTCAAGAAACTCAAATATTGACATCTTTAAAAAAAGCTGTAAGGATTGATAGTTTTCTTTAGTTTAAAAATTATTATTATGGGATCCAAATTCTGGTATAGAAAATGCACACTTATTTTCTTGAAATTTATACACTTACAACGAGATCAAAAGATTATGTTTTTGTAGATTATTGGTACAAGAATATTTTAATATTCAATTTGTTTCAGTCAGTTTTGGGAAACATGAGAAATGATTTTGTCATCTAAACAAAAGGGGTGATGTAGTGTATTGGTTATATATATCGACTTATAAGGTCGAGCGCCAGCTACGACAGAATGTACACTGCAATAACATGAAGTAAACGAGTAGACGAAACCGTGAATCTTTAGTGAGAAACTTGTTATTATTCTGGAGTGTCTGATTGATGGAACTGTGTCAATGTATGCCGAGTGTCTATCAGTTATCATAGAGCCCACAAACAGTACAATGATGATGAGGAGGAGGATGAGGATGTTGAGGAGGAAGGTGACAACATGGTGATGATGATGGCAATAATAAAGATGAATACAAAGTTAATGATGATGATGATGATGATAGTGATAACTAGATGGATCTTCGACTGCGCGCAGTCGAAAATTATGCCTCCGCTATCACGCGATTTCAATATCAAGCCCAAATTAACGTGCACTGAATTTTTAAAATTTTATTTTTCATATATTTTGAGTCCTGTGACCTTGACCATATGACCCCAAACTTTGATGGCTACATTAGCTCCCTAAGAAACATTCAGGTACCAAGTTTGATTGAAATCTGACATTCAGTGATTGAAATGTTGCCATTACAAGCCATTTTTGCATATATCGAGTCCTGTGACCTTGACCTTTGACATCATGACCCCCAAAATATAATCTGATCATTGCTACCCCGATGTGTACACTCATACTAAGTTTGAAATTGATCCGTCAACCGGTTCTTGAGATATCACGAGAACGAGGCATTTGTGCACATATATCGAGTCCTGTGACCTTGACCTTTGACCTCATGAACCCAAAATCTAACCAGATCATTGCCACACCAATATGTACACTCATACCAAGTTTGAAATTGATCTGTTAACCGGTTCTTGAGATATCGCGAGAACAAGGCATTTGTGCACATATATCGAGTCCTGTGACCTTGACCTTTGACCTCATGACCCCTAAAATCTAATCAGATCATTGTCACCCCAATATGTACCCTCATACCAAGTTTGAAATTGATCAGTCAACCGGTTCTTGAGATATCGTGAGAACGAAAATGGGACGTACGGACGTACGGACGGACGGACGGACGGACAACCCGAAAAAATAATGCCTCCGGCCACTTCGTTGGCGGAGGCATAAAAATGGGGACAATAATTCAGATGATCTTACCCCAGCTCCCTTGTCCCATGCAGTTCCAGTTGGTTTCTTGACCGAGATGCCATCTCGTCTACACACCACACCTCTAGCTCCATCAACCTGGTCAGCTATGATCCAAACCTAGAACAGTACAGAAACAAAATATGGATGTGAATATTATGCATGATCCCTTTCATCAAATGGTGATAAATACATTGGAGATATATGCATAAAGATATGTTGCCCATTGTTTAAAAAGTCTGAAATAAATTGATTGTCAAATACATAAACAGTTTTAAATTATACATACAGTACTGGTCAGTACTACAAAAAACATTAATAGATTTAAGACTGAAGCATGATTTGACATTTAATGTAGGCACAACTCGAAGCATACTTTGTCGAGATGTGAATGATGTGCTGGTGCTCAAAGATAGCTGAACTCTGGAATCATTATACATAATATACAGTAGCTTCAGATCAAAATGTTTCCATAAAAGTTCTGTGATCACAGTATTATTTCATTTTTTTCTCCTTGCAATAATTTGTTTGGGGGTTTTACCTGCCTTTTATGTAAGTATCTGAGGAAAACATGCAAGTTGGGTCTGATCTGAGATCTTGTGGCTTTAGGTATAATATGTTGTCATTTGTTGATGATGTGGAATAAAAAGTACATGAATAGACAAGAAAGAAATGTTCCTGATCCTGAGGCCCTACGGACACCCTCCTGACCCTTGGGCTGAGTTGGATCCAGCGGGTGCCTTCATGGAACTTTTGTTTTAATTTCTCACTTAATAGTTAAATTAATGCAAGTTGTCGCTGGAATCTTATGTAGGATTGAAATACAGAACTTAACCTGTTCCCTTCAAGATTCTGAAGTCTCCATAGTCTTTGTACACAACCCACCCGGATCCCGTAGTCAATGGGTTAAATATAAAATAGGGAGAAACGTACCTGGTCTTGAGGTCCTACCGAGACCCTCCTGACCCTTGGGCTGACCTGGATCCAGCGGGTGCCTTCAGGGAAGGTTGGAGTGATGTCTTGACGATACCACAGGTTCACTATGGAATGCAAGCAATAATTTCATGAAGTAAAGGAAATATTTCTATATGAATTACAAAATGAAAGAATAAAGCTGAAAGCAATCAACATAGTGAAAATCATCATTTGCACTTATTTTGAATTAACAAGAGCCCCAGGGGGGCACGACGCTCACCTGAGGTCAATCAATTCTAGGGCCCCCTTGGCAGTCACATCCACCATTTTAGCAACTTTTGTTCCTCTACCCCTAAGGATGTCAAGTTTGGTTAGAATCCAATAATTGGTTCTTGAGAAGAAGATGAAAATGCATATTTCCTATGGTAGGGCCTCAAAAATATTGTTACCCCACAGGTCCCTTATGGTGCCACCCACAAAAATCTTGTGAACAATTTTCATTCTTCATCAATAGAGGCATCTAAATGTGAAATATCAGGTCTGTCATACTTTTAGATCTTGAGAAGAAGATTTTTAAAATTTACATATTTTTTACACTCAGTCCCCTCCCCCAGGGCCCCCTGGGGGCTACGCCCACCATTATAGCACATTTTGTTCCTCTACCCCTAAGGATGATTCCTGTCAAGTTTGGTTGGAATCCAATCATTGGTTCTTGAGAAGAAGATGAAAATGCATATTTCCTATGGTAGGGCCCCCCAAAAAATGTTACCCCCACAGGGCCCTTATGGGGCCACCCAAAAACATCTTGTGAACAACTTTCATTCTTCATCAATAGAGGCATCTACATATGAAATATCAGGTCTGTCATACTTCTGGATCTTGAGAAGAAGATGTTTAAAATTTACATATTTTTTACACTTGGTGCCCTCCTCCAGGGCCCCCCTGGGGGCCACGCCCACCATTTTAGCAACTTTGGTTCCTCTACCCCTAAAGATGATTCCTGCCATGTTTGGTTGGAATCTAATCATTGATTCTGGAGAAGAAGATGAAAATGTATATTTCCTATGGTAGGACCCCCCAAAAAACTGTTACGCCCACAGGACCCTTATGGGGCCACCCACAAAAATCTTGTGAACAACTTTCATTCTTCATCAATAGAGGCATCTAAATATGAAATATCAGGTCTGTCATACTTCTGGATCTTGAGAAGAAGATATTTAAAATTAACATATTTTTTACACTTGGTGCCCTCCCCCAGGGCCCCCCTGAGGGCCACGCCCACCATTTTAGCAACTTCGATTCCTCTACCCCTAAGGATGATTCCTGCCATGTTTGGTTGGAATCTAATCATTGGTTCTGGAGAAGAAGATGAAAATGTATATTTCCTATGGTAGGGCCCCAAAAAAAACTGTTACGCCCACAGGGCCCTTGTGGGGCCACCCACAAAAATCTTGTGAACAACTTTCATTCTTCATCAATAGAGGCATCTACATATGAAATATCAGGTCTGTCATACTTCTGGATCTTGAGAAGAAGATGTTTAAAATTTACATATTTTTTACACTTGGTGCCCTCCTCCAGGGCCCCCCTGGGGGCCACGCCCACCATTTTAGCAACTTTGGTTCCTCTACCCCTAAAGATGATTCCTGCCATGTTTGGTTGGAATCTAATCATTAATTCTGGAGAAGAAGATGAAAATGTATATTTCCTATGGTAGGGCCCCCAAAAAAACTGTTACGCCCACAGGGCCCTTATGGGACCACCCACAAAAATCTTGTGAACAACTTTCATTCTTCATCAATAGAGGCATCTAAATATGAAATATCAGGTCTGTCATACTTCTGGATCTTGAGAAGAAGATGTTTAAAATTTACATATTTTTTACATTTGGTGCCCTCCCCCAGGGCCCCCCTGGGGGCCACGCCCACCATTTTAGCAACTTTGGTTCCTCTACCCCTAAATATGATTCCTGCCAAGTTTGGTTGGAATCCGATCATTGGTTCTGGAGAAGAAGATGAAAATGTAAAAAGTTTACGGACGACGGACGACGCACGACGCACGACGCACGACGCACGACGCACGACGGACGACGGACGACGGACGACGGACGACGGACAAAAAGCGATCACAATAGCTCACTTGAGCCTTTGGCTCAGGTGAGCTAAAAATGGAGGCATAAAAAAAATGAAACCTGTAATCAACATATTAAACACATTTGTCCATATGAATTATAAACAATTCAAGAATAAATCACTATATAACAATTTTTGTTTACAATGGCAATGAACTCATAGCATTTGTTTGCATCTTACAAAATAGAAATTGATGCCATTTGGGATAAGGTGTCATAATAACTTACTGCAGTTACAACAAATTCAACGTCATCATATACAACTTACTGTGTGTGTCAATGGCCCAGACACAAGATGTCCCTGCTGAGATCTGCTTCAATGGGAATATGGGTGGAGGGGCTATGTGAAACCAAGTGTCTCCTGAAAAATAAATATTACATGATTATAGCTCATTTAAGTCAAAATTTAAATCGGAATACTCCTTTGTTTTTAAATAAATAGATGAATATGGAAGGAAATGGTAGGAGACCGGATATCGTAAACTGATGCCCGACAGATGGACAATTTGCGAAATCAAATTATCTGGAGGTGAAAGTCGTCTCCTTTGCTTCATTATGCACCGCTGGATAGAAAAACGTACATCGACGGATAAGGAACGCATTCGCCGAACAAAAAACATACATGTATATGAACGGAGACAAATGGATTGAAAATGTGCTTCTCTGTCGAGCGTTCGTTAACGATATCCGGTGATATGTGACAAGGGCTTTAATGTTACATGAACATTTATAACCTTGTCATGAAAAGGACATTTACATAGTGTGCCCATTGTAAAGAGACAGTTTCCTTTTTAAAGGCATTGCTCAGAACAGGCCTTGCAGTCACTTGTTTAGATAGCAAATCAAAGGTTCAAAGGGGTAAACATTTCAAATATGGAAAGGAAATGAATAGAACCTACCTGTACGATTGCAGTCGCTGACTCCGTTGCGGAAGAATGCTGAACCATCCCTCGCAACTGCCCAGACTCGGAAGCTGCCTCCGACTGATATAGATTGGAAGGGCTGGTCTGTGGGGACGTGCATCCATACTGTGCCCTGAACAAAATTATATAAAGATCCAGTCATACCTGTGTAATTTAATCTTCCCTTGAAATACATGATAAACACCTCTTAAACAAATGTTCAGCATGCAGTTATCGTATAAGACACATTTTAAGCTCTCTGATGAAAATAAAATTATCTCTACATTAACAAGTCTATATCTATTCATTGAATGATACATACAGTAAAACCCGGCTTGTTGAGGATCTGTTTATAGCAGGCAAACCTGCCTATTATGCCCACCAAACCTGATCCCCTGCACACAAAACATTATTATGAAAACCAGGGCTTCAGTGGCCACTTTTTTGTTTACCCGAGTAGATGGTTAGTATATATATCAGGTTAGACTATATCCTTACCTCTGGACACGCCCTGGTGATCCCTAGCCTGGTGACCACGTCCCCGTTGGTGCCGATGGCCCACAATGCAATGGGGCCCATCCATTGCTCGTCCACATCCACTTGCATCGAGACGTCCCTCAGAGCAAGGTTGGGAATCTGCTTCCAGGGGCCTGATGTTGTGATCTGACACCGTCTGAAGGAAATAGGCAGAAATTTAGAAAGATAGATTACATTGTGAAACACTTATGACCACATTATCAACAAATATATGTGACCGGCTATAGCAAAACCCGGCACTTGTCGGTAATTCATGTTTTGAAGAAATGGGCATTTTAAATTCACACAATGTGTGTAAAAGACCTACGATTGTAAAATTGAAACAATCATATCTTTGCTAAATATTGACCAATTAGTTAGAACAAAGCATCAAATGAAAATTTGTGATGAGGCCTTTGTAATGTATGAAAATCTACATTTTGATTTTTACCGACAAGTGCCGGGTTTTGCTATAGCCGGTTACATATTGTTTAAATTCACTGCACATCCATTGCTCGTCCACGTCAACCTGCATTGAGACGTCCCTCAGAGCAAGGTTGGGGATCTGCTTCCAGGGGCCTGATGTGTTGATCTGGCACCGTCTGAATAAAAGAGGCAGAAATTTAGATTGGTTACATTGTGAAAGAAAGCTTTTTGTTGGTTGGTTGTCTGTTAGACTGCATGATAGATAAGGTAATCAGAATAGATAAGATTTTTTAGCCAACAATAAATGTTTTTTTAAACTGATGTGTACTTGTGTTAAGTATGTCCCAGTGTTATTGTCCATGAATATTCATGTTATTTATGTATACATGATCATCTGTTTTCCAGTCCTTTGGTCATGTATTTTCTGTGGTCCAGGAAACATCCTAGACATATCTGTTTTGTCATTTTTGTATCTTGTATGTAATTATGAATAAAGAATGATCGTTAAGAAAACAACATAAATATTACCATGGGATATTTAGTTTTCTTCAATTTTTCTTCCACTTTTGATAGAGGGGCAGGGACGAGATGTCTGTGAACAATAAGATAAAATTGATGAACAACTAACCTGACCCATCTCCTTCTTCTGACGTGATCATTCCACCTCCTGTCCTTGTGGAAAGCCTTGGTGCTGAAAAGAAAAAAGACATCATAATACCTTGCATTATCCATGGTTTTATAGGATTATATCATTCTTGTGCATCTTACTCTTTTCTGTATGTTTATTTCGTTTTATAAAGGAGAAATTTTAATTAACCCGTTCCCTTCGAGATTCTGAAATCCCCATAGACTTTGTACATAGCCCATCCAGTTCTGTAAGCAACAGGTTAACATTTTACATGCATTTAGTCAGAAAATATGCACATTTGAACCAATCAGATTTGCGCATTTAGTCACATAATCTGACTTCCAACTGTAAATGAGACGACCATGATCACAGCTATCGAGCGATGGAAGAACTTAATTTAGGAACGTTAAATTAATCTTGATCTAATTATAAAGGAGACACGAACGAACGAACAAACTTCCAATTAGTTGCAACACTTTCTGCAATGGGGCCCAGATCTATTTGCAAGTGACCAATTATCATAAATAAAAACATCAAGTCATAGGATGAAATACTCGATTAGAACATGTTACCATGAGCTTTTAACCCATTCAAGACTATGAGTATGTAATTTTTTGTATAAAATACATTTTCCATACACTCTTCCAACAAGTATATTGAGGACTACTCCTAAATGGGATAACCAACCTAGAAAAAAGTATTTGTGGGGTGACTAGTACTGAACAGGTTCACCTATCTATATGTATATCATCTAGGAAGAAAAAAATGTCTTTAAAATGAAACTTTATTGTGACTTATGACAAACTATAAACAAAACTTGTACAATGTACATTCTGTATGGACGATAAAGTGTCTAGAGCAATGAAACATGCTACATGAATAATTGTTGATAGTACTTAATCATAATAGCAACAAAATAACTGAAGAAAAAAAAAACAGCTATACATTTTACCATCCTGAACTCATACCCTCAACGACATGAAGATATACATCCAAATATAACTTACCACATTCAAAATTAACAGTAAAAATGAAATCAATAAAGAGCTATTTTCATTTTAAAATATTCTACAGCTGTGTAATCTTGTTATACATGTATGCAAAATTAATAAAAACAAACATTTGATTACCATACAATCCATATAAACAAACATGCACGTACAAAAAATAATGACATAAAAAAAAAACCCACTGCTTACAACCGACACCAAATCAACTTTTTTTGGGTATACATATAGGAAAAACACAATATAACAGATAAAATGATGGCTAACCTCCTTTTTGTATCTACTACGTAACACAAATTACACTCCTTTTGTGGACTAACAATCTGGTGACAAGCTTTGCTTTTTCACTGTAAAGTACAAGTATATAGTCATAAAAACTCACTATCCATGCAAAAATTTGGACATGTCTATTTCCTCACATACCCTCAAATACAATTTCATGACAATATAATATTTTCTATACAAATTCATGAAAGGGCAATATATATATGTATGAATTACAACCTTAAATAGCCCATGAGAGAATGATATAATTGATAGAACTTGGTCTTGATACCTCTGGGCTCTACTAGACCCCAAATGGTCCCTGGGAGGTCTCATTGGCACTGAGACCAGGGCTAGTCCAATGGGGATCTGATATTCTGGACCGGGACTAAGTTTCATGGGGGGAATGCAGACAGTTTTGAAAAGACAAAAGAACATTTAATAATAATAAAGAATGAGTCTGTATTGGATATGTGTTGTTATTGTTAGTGTATCCATTAACCCATTCAGGACTGGTCTCTAAAATACTCAGGCTTGGGTCAATGGAGATTACATGTCATAGTGAAATCAATCAGTCCTGAATGGGTTAAACTTTATAATAGAATTACGGATTAAATACTTCAATAGTTGACAAAGGCTCATCAAATACATTTAATTCAATCCAATGTCTAATTAATAAGCAATAAAATGGTTAGTTGATGTGGTGCTTGGGTTGTCATATATCTGTAAGATTTATACCAGTTTTTGTAAAAAGCATTCATTTAATAAGCAAACTTACTTCTTGAACTCTTTCGCATACTGCCACCCCTCCTTGTCTGTACTCCCAGAAATGGTAAAGTCCACCTTCCAATCAGACACCTGAGAAAAAACAAGGTCAACATTGATTCACCTTAAATTGTCCAAATGACATAACATAACATCTGTACCAAAAAAAAATACAACATACAAAATTAAAATTTGAATAAACATTAAGTGCAATGTCTTCCTTCTAAACTAAAAACCAAGACATCAAAATGTACATTTCCTATTAGAACAAACAAACACAAAAGACTAGAATCCCATTAGAATAACATAAATGATTTTAATTTTTAACAATTGAGGCAGTACTAATAAAACATTAAGTCAGAGATCAGCACATTGCTATGCATATCATGTGTACCACCACAAGCACAAAGCAACATACTTAGCTATTTTGTTTCCATTACTTCACCATCTATGTCACTGTGCTCTTTATTGAGGGACTATACACAATCTAACTAAAACTACCACCCTACAATGAAGGTGAATGCAATAACAGTTGGATGAAATTCATCAAAATACAATGAAAACAAACATCAACAGACTGGAAGTATTTAAAACGTGGTTTTGGAAATAAGCATTTTGAAGATGACATGGTCAAATAGAATAATCAATGAAATGGTTGATATAGGGTTGAAGACCAAATGATAATGATATAACATCAAAATAAGGAAATGGGCAGCTTACTACATGTATAATCTTTAAATAGAGGGAAAAGTAATAGTTAAAAGGTAATAGTAATAATAGTAGGGTTGATTTATATAGCGCCTACTATGATACAATATCCTCTATAAACACTTTTAATACCCTGCTCATAAGATACAATGCCACCCTGCATACATTGTGTGCACCATCTCCACTCTGAAGGTCAGTCACATAAAGTAGAATGAACCATGATGATGGACTCCAGTCAGAATGGCCCGTATGGAGAACTCAAAAGAACGATGAGAAAAGAAGAGTGATGGTGTTCAGGACCTGCTCTTGAGCAGAAGCGCCATGACAATAAATTAAAGGGATCTAGTAACTTTGTTGGCAAGTGCAAAAAGTGATGAGTGATTAATAAAATGTGTATTGGAGTGATTTGATATATGTCCACAAAGTAATGTGTGATAAATTCACGTTAATTGGATGTTTTTTGGCTGAGATATGAGCAAAAATGCAAAGTGATATTCGCTAACTCATTGTACTTACTTTGCACACGACATGAAATTATCCCGTAGACAATTTCATATCTGAACACTTCAATCGTAAATATCTTTTGAACAAAATGGAAATTTGAAAAACCGAAACCTGTCCTGTGCTTATATTGTTAATATGAATATGATGAGGTATGAGAGAAGCACTAGAGTTCCAAGTAAGTTTGGAAGATTTAGACAATGTTACTAAGTTCCTTTAAAAGGAGAGAAAATAAAGTAGCACTCACCCACTGCCATTGTGACGACGGCATTGGAACGTTGTCCCTGGATGCTAGCATCTTGTTGGAGTCTGTCGACCACATTCCTCTGCGAGATGGGGAAAAGGGGAATTTTATATATTTATTTATTTATTTATTTCTGGTATGATAAAAAACATGATACAAAGGTCCGGAGACCAACAATGATTATGGTACAATAATAATATTCATAGATACATGTACATTAAAAATACACATTTAAATCGTAAACATACATGTATAAATAGGGGAAGATAAATTCTTAATTTCTGTACTTGAAGAAAACAATCTTTTGCCAGCAATTGAATATGTGAAACAATGACATGTATGTATTTTGGTTCATCTCTGACTTGATTAGTAAAATTAAATGCTATATTTAAATGCACAAATAAAGAAGCTAAACACGCACATGTATGCAAACAAACAAGCAATACAAAAGAAACTACAGAATATGATTTAGAGCAAACATTATACTTTTACCTATCTAACCAAACAGAAGAATCAACATCTCTGGGGTTTTTAACACACACATATTAAACAAAACACAAACAAATGTAACAAACAAACACACACACACACACACACACATGCAAAGAAACAAACAAATGAACAAACAAACAACAAATAAACAAACAAACACAAAACACAGCAACCAAACATAACTTAGGTCAGACCTATCAAAAAACAAACAGTGGACTCAATATCCAACTCTCAAAACATAATTTAATATTAACTATTATTAAAAGGGATAGTACAGTTTAAATGAATTCCAGTAACTAACACTTGTACGTTATCATTAAAACTAATATAATTCAATGATGCTTAAATGGTAGAAAAACATATAAATGGCCAATTTAGAAGGCTGTTATCATTTAAAAAAAACACAAGAGGGCCCCTGGAAATTTAAACCATTTCTTAAATACCATTTTGATAGATTTATGACAATGTGTAGGCTTTATAAATGATTGCTAAGATTATTGAATAAATGTTGGGGCCCAAAATGTATTCCAGTCAGGTTTATTTTAAGATACCATTTCAGCTGTTTCTGAACCGATGTGATCAAAAAAGTTTATTTTGTATCTTAAATCATGTGCCCTTTCAAATATTACATTAAGTTTTTCATCACCTCCCAAATCAATTATTTTTTTAAGCGTCCTCTAAATCAAAACTGTAGTATTGCTTTAAAGCAAGCAAGCAAGCAAGCAAACACACAAATAAACAAACTAACTAACACAGTCAAATAAGCGAAATACACAATTATTTCCAGCCGTTTCAATTGTAATCTTTATAGGTTTACCTGTCAGTGAACCAGGCAATCAAACTACCAATGAAAAAGAAACAAAATAAATAATGGAACCTGCAATCAATAAACAAATATATATATATTTATATAATTGAAAGCAACAATTTTCAAATGCTCCAAATGTAATCTTATTTTAATTATTTTAGCTGTCAGTAAAACCAGACAAAGGACTTCACATCTGGTTACCAATCTACTTACCAACCAAGTGAACAAACACAAAATAAGTAACACACCATCAATCACACAACCAACCAAACAAACAAACGACTGTTTTCACTGTTTTCAGTTGTACAAAAATTAATATCTTATAGTTTTACCTGTCAGTGAAACCAGACAATGGACTCCACCTCTGGTTCTCAAACACATGGATGTTGATGGAATCAGTCTGAGGCTGGATGCCAAATGTACTGCTGTAGATACCTACAGATCAGTGAAAATCAAACACAAGAGTTAGTTACAAATGTTAATTCAAATAAAGAAAAACAAAGAACATTGTTTACAGCAATAAGTTAGGGCTTAAAATCAATTGGTACAGAGATCGGTCTTCCTCCTGAACATCGATTTTGAAATTGTTATATATAATGCATACGGTGCCAGATCAGCTGTCTTCTGCACGTTTTAAATACAGCAGATTATATTTAGTACCTGGATAGGGAAACAAATCATGCTTCAATAATTTATCTTGATATCAACTGTTCTCACCTTTTAATAACCTGCCCCCCCCCCCCCCCCCCATCACCTCTAGTGAAGACCTAAGGGGGTATCTACTACCTGTCTATAGCAGCAAACCTGCCTATAAAAATCACTTATCACTTGCAGGGAAAAGTAATGTTATGGAACCTGTCTATAGAGTTCACAAGTCTACAGTGACCACTTTTCTTGTTAAATGTTTCCCTTGGGTGGTCACCATTTACAGGTTGAACAGTAAAATAAGTCTCACCTTTGAATACCCAGCCCCCATATCCTCCGGTGTAGACCCAGGCGGTACTGACCTACCCTTGTCCCCACTCCATGACTCTGAAATACAGATAATGACAGCGCCCACCCTTTTAAGACAATTTAAAATTATTAGCAGTCCTAGAATGATTAATTATCTCACCTTTGAATACCCCGCCCCCATATCCTCCGGAGTAGACCCAGGCAGTACTATCCTGCCCTATTCCCCACACCACTCCTGCCCCACAGCTCTCGATGTACGCCAAGTGACCACCCATCTGTCGCCAGTACCTAGAACATAAAAATAAAAATATATGCTGTGAAGTTACTTATATTTGTTAAAGGTTTGTGCACTGGGAGAGATAAGAAACATAATTCATTATAAAAACTCATTTTCAAATAATACAAATTAGCATTGATAAGATCACTAATGACCAACTAGGACACTTGTTTCCCTTTTACTTCTGGGAAATCTTTTTATTTCTTGGGAGCACTCAAGTGCAACTTAACCACAACTTGTGCGCAAATATACTAGATCCAAAGAAATGTCATGAACTTTACAAATCATGTTTACATTCGATACTTGCGCAATCTTTTCCGATTAGTGATAACAATTAGTAGTACATTGAAGAACCGAACAGTCCAGAGATGATTAAACCACTTACAGATGAGATGATGGTGCAACCTGCATGTTCGGCAAGGCCTCGTGAACGAAGACGTCGCCCCGACATGTGACCATCCATGAAGATCTGGGAGAAGGCGCACCGTATATGCTGCGCACTTCATTGCACGCCAGACCAATGGCAGCAACCTGAATATTGAAGAGTTGTGAACATGAACAATTTTTGCTTGTAAATCTTTTATATAAAATATTTATCGTTTTGTGGCGAAGAGTTACATATGACAGCTATACTTGCTTAAGATGAATAGTCAACAGACATATCAGTCACTCAATTTAAACTGTTTTTGGATGTACATGAAAAAAGCTTTAAAAAAATTGATTATGTCTTTTCTAGCAATGAGAGTGAATTATTTGCCACAATAATTGTGATGCTCACCCATTCTTCCAACTCCTTATCACTCTTGGTTCTGAGGGTGATAGGCTTCCGGTCTAGTACTCTCTTTGGGGTGTAGATGCAGAAAGACGGATACTCAGAACTGCTGTTTATCTCCAGCACGTATGTCACCTCACTCAGTAAGAAACGGATCGTCTGTCAAGAAAAATCAGTTGAAGAATATAAATTTACAAACTGCAACACATAAATATTCTGGTAACTTGTCCCTAGCTCAATGTGATTTTTGTCCTGAAGTATACTTATGGTGTAGATGCAGAAAGACAGATAAACAGGACTGCTGTTTATCCCCAGCATGTACGTCACCTCACTCAGTAACACCCGGATCGTCTGTCGATTGTCTTTTTGCAACAATCTATCAGTTAACAATGTTCAAAGAGTACATTTTTCTAGTACAAGATACCGAGTAGTTGGTGTCTTGAAAAAACATAATTAAGTGCTAAATGGGTCTATCAACCTCTACTTACTTTTGGTTTGCCTGTGGAAGTGTAGTGTAGCGAGAACCTGCTCTGCTGCCTGCCCGTCCCATCAAAACCCCTCTCCAGCTCAATGGTACAGTCCGACCACTGTCTCCGCCTTCCCTCGCTGTACCACTGGAGACGTCCAACCTTGGCCCACGCACTCTGAAGATGGAGAAAGCAAACAAGGCACATTAAATTTCCATTGTAATCATAGTTTCTACCAATTTATTTCTTATTATAATCACTGATCATCAGTAACATCCCTCTAAGTTCAATGGGACAGTCTGACCACTTTCTCCGCCTTCCTTCTGAAGATGTCCAACCTTGGCCCACAAACACTGAAGATAGAGAAAGCAAATAAAATGTTTTTAATGTCAATCATTATTATAGCTAATCTTTAATAAAAGGGCGCCAAGTTACTGTTTGTACTTAATAATCATGTCTCAAGTTTGAGAGCCTTGGAGAAACCAAATGTAGCTCTGATTTATATTTGAAGAATATTCCCCAAATTATTAGACATAATCATTATCTGAAATGTTTACATTACATAAAGGAGGCTCCCACCTACAAGATGGTATTCATAACAAGGCGATAGCCGTAAAGTGTCTCGCCTACTTGCGCAAATTCATGCAACATTAGATATAGGGCACCTACCAATCAAGTTTGGTTACTAACAGATGCAGGGTTGGAAAGATATCAACCCGAATAGACTCTTGCAGGTAAAGTTTCACATTGGACCTCATTTGACCTTTGACCTACTTATGTGACCTTTGACCCCATAATATCATGGAGGCCAATATAGGGCATCTACCAATCAAGTTTGGTTACAAACAGATGCAGGGTTGGAAAGTTATCAACCCTAATAAGACTCTTGCAGGTAAAATTTCACATTTGCCCTTTGACCTACTTGTGTGACTTTTGACCCCAGAATATCATGGAGGCCAATATAGGGCATCTACCGATCAAGTTTGGTCACAAACAGATGCAGTAAGGGTCACAGACGGACGGACGGAGGACAGACGGACGCAATTTGGATCCCTTAGTCTCCCTCCACCTATGGTGGGCTCGACAAAAATGGACTTAATCGGCCTTCTCACCCTTACTCGACAAAATTAAAATATAGGAATGAGTTCACAATTTTTCAAAAGGAATGGTAAAAAAATCAATGTAACTAACCCTTTCCACTGCCATTGGGTAGTGTTCAAAGTCTCGAGTCTCCTCGTCCCTTCTTCGCTTCAACATCTTCAGGATGGTTCCCCTCCAGGGCCCCTCCTGCAGCCGATGCCGGAAACTCTGTTGACTCAGCGTAGCTGCAGAGGAAGAAACAGATTCATATAGAGTAAGATAGACCTTACATAAAATCTTTACTAAAACTTTATCATGTATGTGAAACCTGTACTGAAATAATTATTTAATTTCAAGTTCAAGTTTGTTTTATTTGTCCAAATGAAATTCGTTTCGTTACATGCATGGAAGATACAAGATACAAATTCAAAACAAACACTTAAAATACAGTAATATTTTTATTTATACAGCAAGACAATTTTGTTTTGTTTAAAGTTCAATACATCCAAACAAAATTTAGGCTCAATCAATAACCATATTCCCAAGAAGGGAGTATCAAAAGGCTAAACAAATCTATGCTTTCTTTCAAATAATAATAAATTATACTGTCATTTAAATCATATGTATCTTTAATTGTCTATTCATATATCCGTCCATATTTCATGTCGGGCTCATAACTCATCAATGGGTAATTGCCTTCATCCAATATATATAGAAATAAGAGAAATAGAGAAATAAGTGACATGTATAAATCCTCACCTTGTTGAAACCACTTAGGTAACGATGTTGGTTCCACCACACATCCACCCCCACTAACCCACATCCAAAGAGTGTCCTCCTCCTCCCCTTCTGGGGCTTTGGTTAAGTCCATGACACTGTGGCTAAGCATTGGTACTGGGGAATCTGCCATTCTCTGAAAGGGGTGCAAGGAACTCTGCTCCTTCATGTGGGCGAGGCAAACCTGTTTCCGCAAGACGGGCTCATCAAAGTCCTCCACCATGATGGATGGAGCGGTCCTTGTCTCAGCGTCGCGGGGAGACAACAAGTCCGTGTCTGCATCGTTCTCACCAATCATGAACTTCACTTCAGGACTTGGACTTGAATACTTTCGATTTTTGTTGAAGTGTGGGAACCTGAAGCTCTCTTCGCTGTCAACACAGTCAGGGATCCCTGTGGTGGACGTCGCCTGGTGGCTCTGCATGCGCAACCGCCTCACAAGGTCCAGGGTGACATCAGGTGCAAGGAGGTTGTGGCCTTCATGGGTCAAGTCCATGCCTACGCAGTCAGGAAGAAGAGTCTCCGTTTGTGTTCCCTTCTCACTCTCACTGTCCGGCAGTAGTTTATCCGTGGAGTCCTCCTCCTCCAGGTCGGCGATGTAGTTAATAGGGGTGTCTGAGACGTCAGAGTGGTAGCTGGGCTGGCGGGTGATGAGATTGGTTGGCTCCTGGATGGGGGTCAAGTTGTGCACATCTTCCACTGTTAGCCCCCTTGGTTGAGGTTGGGGAGGCACGAGGCCTGTTGGCTCACTGTCCTCCTCCGGGGCGCTATCAACAGACGTCCTCTCTGCATCTGCTGTTTGCTCCTGGCAATGAATGCAGTTCTCAGATTCCACATTGTCTTTTGAAGGCACAGATGCTTCTTCTTGGCAGTGCAAACAGTTCTCAGAGTCCACAGCATCTGTGGTTGATATCACTGCCTCCTCTTTACAATCTACACAGTTGTCAGAGTCTGCAACATTTTTTGATGACATAGCCGACTCTTTCTGACAGAGGAAGCAATTTTCAGGGTCCACAAAATCCTGGCCGGGCAATGAATCTTTCCTTGATGACAAGAACAACTGCTCCGACATGGCTATTTGAACATCAGGATTCAATGAGATTGTTCTGTCCAAAATTCGACTTTCTTCCTTTGAGTAGTTCCGAGGGCTTTCGGGAAACCGAGGTTGCAATGTACCATCCATAATCCTGCCATCTGCTTTTGTGATAGAAATTGTCTTCTCAGAGTGGCAACGTTTCATTGCTCTGTCTGCCACCTTTCCCTCTATCCGTATACTGGGACTTGGACTCCCCTGAAAGCGGGGTTGGAACCTGTACTTGCCGTACGTAATCGTCCTATCGTCTGTCTGCGAACACATTGTCCTCATTGGCTTGCCGTTGTGCATGAACTCATCGCCCAGGAACGTAGCAAGACTAGGGTCATGGTCCATCAGGAAGAGTCCTGCGGGGTCGCTGATGCTGCGGATGAAGTGGTGGCTGTGGGGGTCAAGAAGATTCTGCGTCTTGCCACACACGCTGGTGGCCAGGGATATCATGCTGTCTGCGATGCTGATCGTGTCGTCTGCGTAATGCTGGTCATTCTTGTCTCCGATGACGATGGATTTCCACTCCCTCCCGCTGAGCTCTTCGTAGGAGACTCCCGATCTGAAGACTATCATACGGTCCTCTGCCATCAGAGCCCAGACCTGAAGGAAGTTAAAGCATCACATTATATATCAATATCTGTAGGAGAAGCAGAATGATCATTGTAATCATGCATGAAAAGAAATATGATAATACTATGTAGGTTGTGGGTTTTTGGGGTGACAATCAAGCAGCTAACTTTCAGTAGTAACATATTTTGCCAGAAATAATAAGCATAACACCTTTTTAAAAGAAAATTGCCAGTTGCTATTAATTTCACATCAGTTTCTTTCACTTTCTTAGTACAGGATAGCATTTTCAAAGAGTTATAAGCTTTGTACAAGATACCAGTTTGTGATGGCTTTAAAAAGCTTAACTTCTACACCTTTTAAAAATAATTAACCCATTGCCTAGATGGGAATCTGGTTTGTCATGTATCATGCCTGTGGACAGTACGATGTCTCGTTGGCAATGGGCTAAGTTGGTTATAATTGCTTAAGACGGGTCAATACCTGATCATTTGGTCCTACTGTCAGCTGGGCCACCTGTCCACACATCTCAATCCAACTGGTGCCAGCCAGATTCTTCCTGTTCTCACTAGACGAGAATCCCTTCCGGAACCACACCTGGAGAAGAAGTGGGCATGTAAATTGAAATTATATAAATTATAAATGATTGGAATGTATTTCTGAATACTTGTCACATCCCATCCGGCAATCTTGGTGGTCTACTGGTTTTGACCCCCTGTCATATTATCAAGAGGTTGTGGGTTTAATCCCCACCAGAGTCCGCTTGTGATTTCTTTCACAGGGACCCTTACATGCCCTGAGCTTCTAGTGTTGTGATTTAGATTGGTCAAGGGGCCAGATGGGAATGTATTTAGCACAAATGTGCATGATTAAAAAGATACCTCATAACATACAGTATCTAACTTATCAACAACAGAAAAAAAAACATTGAGCATGATAATCTTCAAGAATTGGTCAAAAGATAATAATCAATTGGTTTAGTTGCAATCAATAAGAGGACTTTTTAGTTGATCTTACCATCTGGTTCCTTGTCAGAGCCCACACTACATTGTTGCCCACGGCAACACTTGACAACAGTTGCTTTTCTGGTGGATCGACATATGTCCAACTTGTGCCTGCATTAAACATACAAAATACAACAGCATACTGTAAACAAAATTATTCCAATAATATTAAAGTGATGCCTGTAAAGTGTCAGATATTGCACAAAATGACATTTGAGACTTCAATCCTATATCAATATCATTGTAAAATACAATTGAAAGATTTGTGAAAGTTTGAAAGAAAACGAACACTGTTTACCTAGTGAAAAAAACGAATATTGAGTTCAAATTTTATCACCGAATACTGATGGCTTGTCATGGAATTGTCGCAGTAATGAATGATCTGTTTGAGATATTCGCACCCGTGTATTTTTACACACGTAGTACATAATTCATGGAATTTGAACTCGCTCGGCTCAAAGTTCAATCTCCAGAATGTTTTCACGGGTGCTGCATGCGGACGTTCTCAGCTAAGACAATTGTACTTTTTTTCAATTGCGTTGATTAACGCTTTAGAAATAATGATTTTCAATGATAATTATCTTCATACTAAAGGGACATTTGAAAAAATCAAACCCTATTTTATTCTTCTCTTACCATAAGCTAAACAACACGGTAGAAGAGAAACGAGGAAGCTCCAAGTAATTTTCGTGGATTTGGACACTTTACAGGTATGACTTTAACTATTTGCATCTATTATCATACCAGCGATGCCGACTTGAAAAGGTCGTTCAATACAATTATGACTACATGTGTAGAGCTGTGAAACATCTGACATTTGGAATATCTCTCTAACTATCAACATGCAAGATTGCTCATTAATGGGGGAGCTTCCTACACACTCTTTTCAATGCTTGTTCTAGTCAGAAGATATATGTGAAGAGGCCTCACAGGAATCTGGGATCCCAGGTCCCTTTAGTGTAGGAGGTCAAGTCTTTTTCTGCATTACTATCAACGTTATGATTATTTGCGGATGAAACTGTCTCGTCCCACGTCATACCCCACATGACCCTGTTGGCAGGGCTCGACATTAGCACTTGCCCGCTTGCCCAGGTAAAATTTCATAAATTGTCTTAGTTTGTTTGCCTGATTGGGCAACTAAATACAACTTAATATTTGTACAGCTACACGAGCACAATTGAATTTCATATGTGTTAATCTCATCTAGAAGTAAGAAGGCTAGTATCTTTTATATTGGGGCAAGTAAAGTGATAAACTGTATGATTTTACTTGCGAGAATGGGCCAGTATAGAAAAAAAGTTAGAGTGGAGGCTTGCTGTAGGACCAACAGCCAGAAAGACATCATAACTAAAGTATGGTTTTATTGTCATTATGATTATGATGATACTCACCCAAGGGATGGTCCCGTGACACGCCCATGCGGATGACCCCCTGTCCATCCCAGGTCACACCCCACACGACCCCCGCAGGACCAACAGACAGCTGCACCAGCCCCTTGCCCTCTGACGTGAACACTTCCCTCCAGAGGGAGCCCTCCGGGTTCTTGCGCGTCACCCCAACCCTGCAGAACACCTGGCGGGAAAAAGAGAACCGTTCAATCTCATGTGATCAAAGGCTAATGACTACTAAATTATTACAGACAAATATGAAATCATTTATCTTATATGTTACTTGGTACTTGTTAGGTTTAATCTTCCTGAATATTCCAGTTTTAACTGGAGGTGGGTCCGAGAGTGATTAGCCCCTAAGAAGGGTCCTTAGCCAGCGCATTCTGGAATGTATAGAGTGAGGGCTGGTTTACTGTAGATTGAAGTAGATCGTTCCATTCAGTGTTAGTTAACAAAAAATGAATGTATGTTCGTCGGCTTTGCACAACATGTGTAAATAAAGAAAAGATTGGTCCATTCATTCAATCCCTTCAGTACTGATTTCATATAAAAAACAGAATGGCATGTAGGACATCATAAATCATGATTTTTCTGTGTTTATCTGTGAGATCTATAGTCATTAAAATAATTTCTGTCAAGTCTTTAAATGCTGATTCAAGGACCTTGGCATACCTTGCCCAAAGCCGAAATAGCCCAGATGGACAGGTAGCCCTCCGACTGGCCAGGCAGCTCATGACCACCCACTGACAGCTCCATCAAGGGCTCCTCCAGGGGGTCTGTATTGATTCCCTGAACCTGTGAGTAAAAACAACAAACAAACAAACAGGATACCTGATGAGAATATAATCTTAAATCACCATTCGGTGCCGTCCTAAAGAGGGAGTGCGGTGCCAATGAAGGAAACAAAGGAAGAAATAATGTAGATAATGATCAGAAGCAAAATATCATTATAAAATTACATGACAATCAGAAGCTTGTGATCACCTAATGATATCTCCATAAAAGGCTCCTTCAGGTGGTTGTATTGATTCCCTGAACCTGTGAGTACAAACAACAAACCCAGGAAATTGACTTGTAAGAAGTACACTTTGTTGAGTGAGAAGAGCGTCAAGTAATTTCTGGCTAGATTGAGATAGGTAGGAGCCTTCGTGAGGGGCTCCATCAGAGGCTCCTTCAGGGGATCCGTATTGATTCACTGAACATGTGAGTACAAACAACAAACAGCAAACAAATAAACCAACAAACAAACAAATAAACAAGCAGACAAACATACATATAAAGCAAGAAAACAGACTTGTAAGAAGTATTCATGGTCAGGTGTGAGTGAGAAGGGCATTAAGTTATTCTTTTATATGCATATAATCTTGTTGGTAGGAACCTTCACTATGCTATGTCTAGTATCCAGATGATAACTACTAAATATAAGTTTGGAAATATTTATCAAAAATAAAAGAGAGCTAAATAAGGTTACTACAAGGATTCCAGACTTTAAAGGGATAGTACATTTTTGGTTAAGAGGGTGCTTCAAAAAATAATTTCTTAGAGAGGTAACTAAAAACTAAGTGTAATATTTGAAAGGGCCCATGATTTTAAAGACAAAATAATTAAACTTTGTTTGATCAAAATTGGTTCAGAAATTGTCTCTTGGTTTGTGAGTTATGAAAGGATACAACACTTTCTTTACACGGACAGCTTTTACCTTTGCCCAAGCATCAGTTGCTATGTACTTCCTGTAGCGTATCCACTTGCGTCTTCGCACGATGGAATTCCACTTCTTCTCCGACGTGTAGTTGTCATTTGTGTTGAAAGTGACCGCATACTGCCATCCCTGCAGAATGAACATAAACAAAATCTAATAATAAAAGAAATATTACTACTTTATACTTTATATAGTGTTCATAAGCCTATCTAAGTCCATGTGGTAATTTATTTTCTAGAAAATAAGAATACATTTTAGCTATATATGCTAAACGGTTCTGATATATTTGAGACATCCTTTTTTGCCATTCCAATGGACATTATCATTACCAGCATAAAGCTTTTCCAACAGCTGATCTCCTACAATTTAGACTTATGCATTCCTTAATTTTTTACTTATTTTTCCTCTCATGTCTTGTATTGGTTTTGTTAAATTGTTGGGGAGCCACATGCCCAACCCCGCCCATAGCTATGCCACTGTCAATATAGACAAATAAGAAGTGAGTGTAACTCACTCCTTTGCCAGTAGGCTGGCCCTTGAAGTTCTCATCCACATGCCAGTCCGACTCCCACTTCCAGTGTTTGTTGGGGAGGCGCACATCGGTGGGGCGGGGGAACACTCGCAGCCCTTTCTCGTCGCTCCATGGGGGGCGGTCCGAGAAGATCAGGCTCCGGTCCGAGAAGCCACGAACTGGACCCCATCTCTGTCAAACAGGAAAAGAAACACACCATAAACAAGGTTGAAAGGTCAAACAGAGATTTAATAATTGAAGATGATATTATAAGGAAAAATGTACATCCAATTAGTTGGAAGTGGAAGCAGTATTGTGAAATTGTAAGGCCCACTATTTTACTCATAGAATCAGATACGTCCATTTGACCATGAACTTAAAGGGGAATTCCACCCCAGAAATGTGATGTTTGCTTTAAAATGAAGTGAATATGAAGAATCATGATCGAAAATCTGAGCCAAAACGGTAGAGCTATACAAAAGTTATGACAGGATGAACTTTGCTCCGATTTTTAGTATCGTTCGCAATTGCTATCGATCGTGACGTCGCTTGCGAGCTGCAGCCATTTTGACTTCTACATGGAAATTTTACAAAATTAAAATTTTCTTAATAACAAAGCAAATGTATGAGCTTACAAATTCGAAAAAGGTTGGCCCATCGATATTCTTCCATGAATTCGTGAAAACAAGCAGAGAAAATTTTATTTTTAGCAACGAAAATGAGAAATAAGTGTATTTTCATGTACTAAAGCCATGGCGGGTTGCTCGTCAATGATGTTGCATATGGCGGCAATTTTGAAACGATCGCTCATTACTACATGATGTTCAAATAGGTATAACTCCCGTGTTTCTTGTCCGATTTTGATCAAATTTTCACCAATTATGCCTCTTATTCTGCTTATTCAAATAACAAATGGTTTTATCAGGCCCGGAATACCCCTTTAATAGCCATAACATATTTTCCCCCTGCATATTTGTTATCAGTGGCTAAATTCTAACAAATATTACAATGACAGGTAGAGGCCTGTATACATTACATGCACATTCACTGCACTTTGATAGTTATAGAAATTTTAGATGTAAATCATAGAAAATCATAGAAAATTTTATTTTTGGAAGCATGCAGGAAATGAGATACTAATGAGTGACGTCTATACACATGTACAATGGCACCTTTAATATGTACCTGTTTCATAAAGAGCTGGGTACCACATATGCAGCAGTGTAGCAAAGGTACCAGCATAATTTGTGTGCCTACTGCTGGATTACTCTATCAAGTATCAACATAGACAATCTATTCCAAGTGTATGTTTTATGTTCAACATACATGTAAGTTCCACAACACGTGAGAAACTTTGTTTGTGCTGGAATACAGCACAGTCAATGTACCATATTGAATGAGTCTGATAGAGACTTTGAATTTAACTTTAAAATTCTGTTGACACTTCTAGAACCACCATGATTTATATGCACATGAAACCGTTTAATTACCATTTTTCTTAGAAAACAAATTTGTTAGCAGAAAAAATACTTTAATTTCACTTTCATCCCAAAGTTCTCTTGAAGACAAGAACTAGAGAGTGACAAAGTAAGCAGCCCAATGCAGGAATTAATTTTTGATTTTAGGGGGCTACTTCCCAATCAGATGGATATCCATAATTTTTTTTAAATATTACCCTACATGGTAATTTTAGGGGCTACCTACTGATTTCAGTGGGCTATTTTGAAAATTAGGGGGCGAAATAGCCCTCAGCCCCCACACAACACTACATTGTAATGCTGCGCTATACGGGAACAATGTGGGACAGTACAAAAAAAGTTTGTCAAAATTTCACACAAAATTCTTATCTTAAATTCAACAAAATCAATCATGACTGGCCCTAAAAATGATACAAGTGTTATATGAACTTACCAAAATGGTCCAAATTATTCTTCAAATGTCGAAAAAAATGGAAAATCTGCAGTTTTGGAAAATAAAAAGACTGAGAAAATCTCAGTCGTGATCCCTCTCGAAAGTGTTGCTGCTATCTGGATGACTGTCATGTATTTCCCGCAAGCTTCCCACACCACACGTGTTACCGTATCCGAATTCTGACACGGCGTATCCGAATTCTGATACGGCGTATCCGAAATCGGATACGGCGGGCATGCTTGCAGATCGCGAGTTGGCTTGTTTTGGACAATAATAAGCGGCCTCCGCATGTTGCGGGCGGGCTTTCTTTGTTTACGATGGGACATCGAGCAGGAAGAGAAAGAAATGGAACTTATATGACGATTTTTGTAAGTATGACTTATCATTTTGAAAATGAAATTTTGTACAATAAATCATAAAATCAGCTTCAATCTAGGTATGCAATTTTTTACTTTAGATATGCCGTTCTTTTCTCTCTGTTTGTAGTTCAAATTGTGTCCCGTAGATTTGTACCACTGTGAGCAGTAAATGGTCCATCAGGACCATTTACAATACATTGTAGATGTGCCCTCCCCCCCCCCCCCCCACCCATTCTCTTTGAAGACGTGCCCACTACCCACGGCTCGTTATGCAGGACTAAAGTAAATGCTCTATGCAATTTGTATAGCAGATCGGTTCTTTTAGTCATGCATACCAAGTCGTGGACACGTCTTTGTAGAGAATGCCTCCCCCCTTGAGCAATTTCACTTTCAGATCTACGACTACGCCAGAGGATTTGACTCATCTCAGTCCTACCAGGACCATAATTTACAATACTTTGTCTATATTGTTGCGATTCTCATCTCAGGATAATAATATGTCTAAAATAATATATTTTGAAAAAGAAAAAAAAATCTTCTTAAAAGGTAGAAGTAACAGCATGAATGCATACACGGCAATATAAAGCAAGCAATCAAGAGCCAAGACTGATTAAAGCCGAGGCCTTTCAAGAGTAAAATGTAACTTATAAGACAATAAAACATATTCATATTTCACGTGCACCTGCATTATGAGCTGGCCATGGGATCTCCAACCTTGGTCAGCCCGGCTCGGGCGGCCTGGCGACGCAGTGCTGACTGGATCAAAAAAGACCCGCGGCCGCGGCTTAACTCTCGAAGCTGTTTGTCCAAACTTTGGATTTTTCTGATAACAGCATTTATAATAAGTTCACATCGATCTCCGACTATTTGAACACAACATAAACACATCATTTGACTTACCTATTTCCTTCTCCCAAGTCCCAATTGAAGAAGATAAGAAGAAAAAAAGTGATCACAATTCGCATTTGCATTTATGCGTGCTCACGAAATGCAGTCTGCTACGAAAGCTGAAGCTAGCTATCAAATCCATTTAATCATATTAATTTGCATTACGCGTATCGTGTGCACACATGTGAATCGTCCGCAATCTCAGTCAGCGAAAGAGTCGTGTCAGGAATTTTACACCGGGCCGAGATACACATTCTGTAATTAGCCACTGAATCTGACCTATGGCCACTGAATCTGACTTATAGCCACTGAATCTGACCCATAGCCACTAATCTGACCTATAGCCACCATCCTAGGATCAGGGTAATAGGGTTAGGGTTAGGGTTTAGCCCCCTTTAGGGTTAGGGTTAGGTTATGTTTTTGTTTTTGTTTTACTGATAGTATAGCAATGTGTATCTCGGCCCGATGTCAAACTAGTCGTGTCAGTGACTGTGCGTTCATTGTGGATTTGTGCATCTCGTGATCTGCGAAAACTCCAAATAAAATTAAATCAATCAATTATTCCAGTTAACAGGTCATCATCATGAAACTAGTGAGTAACGCATATCTGATATAATTTGGTGTCATGTTATTCGTGTTATTTCAGCTCCGAAAAGCGTCGTTTTATTCAGAATGCATGCAAAGTTCTCTGCAGTTCATGAGCAACAAACATTGATTTTAATGAATGGGACTGAAGTGAAGTGAAGTGAAAGAGGTCACCCGGCCCAGCTAGCTCGATTGGTCGGCGATTGACATTGGAATTGACTGTCTGAGCCTGTGTCTGATTTAATTAAGTGTGTCGAATAAGTCTATTAACCGAATCTAATTTTGTGTTTAGATGATTTGATTTTACAATTACATTGATTTACAAATGTAATCATCGATGCATGAATGATGAATCATTGAATCATGCATTTGTTGATGATGATGATGATTGATGATGATGATGATGATGATGATGATGATGATGATGATGATGATGATGATGATGATGATGATGATGCATGACAATGATGATGCATGACGATGATGACAATGATGATGATGCATGACGATGATGACAATGATGATGATGCATGATGATGATGATGATGCATGATAGTGCTGTAACTGACCTTGATGATCGGATCGATTGATCGGATCGGCAAAATTGTATTGATCATCGAAATCGGATCGCAGATCGGATCGGATATGATCGGCTAAAAAAAAAAAAAAAAGATCCCCAAAAAACACATTTTGGGAATATAAATGAATACCAAAGCAACATATCCATATTAATAAGCCCAAGGTAATCTTGTACGGGTATGCTTTCATTTCAAACTAATTACCTCTTCTTTTACAAAATTACTCACGCCGATTCTGAGCTTAGTCCCATGTGATTAATTTGGCGTAACCTTTCAGAATCACATGGGACTAAGCTCAGAATCGGCGCGAGTAATTTTGTAAAAGGAGAGGTAATCAGTTTTAAATGAAAGCATACCCATACAAGATTACCTTGGGCTTATTCATATGGATATATAATGTTGCTTTGGTATTCATTTATATTCCCAAAATATGTTTTTGGGGATCATTTTCCAAAGAAAACAATGATCGGTTACAGCATTAATGCATGATGATGATGACGAGAAAAATGATGATGATGATTATGATTAATGATGATGATGGATTGATGGTAATTTAATATGAATGATGATCGATAGAAGAATATATATAGTGATACAACAATTAACAATGACGATGATGATGATGATGTTGATGTTGATATTGATTATAATTTTAATTCTTGAATAAATGGTGATGAACAATGATGATAATAAACAATGAAAATGATGATGATAATAAACAATTATGACAAATTTAATGTTCTGTTTTTGTTCAAGTACTGTCTATCCGAGCAGCCCAGTGCACCATGCCTGCTGCTTACCTTCAAGGGAACGACCATCCTTCTGGACTGTAGTCTTGATTTCAGGAGCCTCCAGCATTTCCTGCCACTGCCACTTGTTCCAAGGTATTAACATTATTTTGTAACTTTTTATCCCCAGATACATTTCATTTTCAGACAATATCAAATACCACTAAATTTGATGTTTTAAAAAAAAAATATATTTTCAAATGAATGAATGAAAATTTGTTTTGTTAAAAGTACAATATGAGCTTGTTTGAACCCTTTAAACAAAATTGTTACCTTTTTAAAAATCCAATTTTATGAATTGAATGTGTGAATTAGTTTTGTTTAAAGGCACAATATGAGCTTGGTGTACCTTTCTGCAACATTTTTAAAGTAAAATTTTACAAATGTTTGACTTCTATTTGAAATTTGTAGCACAAGTATCCCTTCAAAGCACTGCTTCATTAGCTTAATTGTGACGAAATGGACATTCATAAGAGAGGTTCTAGCAGTCAGTGTTGGTGTTTTTTTCCTAATAGTATGAAGTATAGACACAATGAGAATGATATTTGTTCTGTTCCACTTGCAGCACCCAACTGTCCAAGCTGCCAAACTGGAAACCAACGGAAAAGGGTCAAAGTTCACAACTGGCAAAGGTAAACTTTCATGAAATAAAGAAATGCAGTACTGTGTTTTCATTGTACATGTGAAATACTTTCACTACTCTACATGGCATTTGTGGGGATTGTGTTGTGCAAAAATGTGAGTATTATAACAGGAGAAATACTTGAAGTAATGAAACATTCCTACCTACATTTATTGGAAATGGTAATGATAAAAAAAGGAGGAGATAATTGATCTACTTAAACACTGTATGGTTCAGTTTTGTAAGTAGAATAATAATTGTTGTCATAGTTATACATCGTAACGAATATGCAGCCCTAAATAGTTTTCAGAAAAATCACCCTAAAGAGTGTCATCCTTGGGGATGCCGATATTCTGAACTGAGCTACATGTAGTTTGTGTGCACTACATACTACTGAGCCAATGTGTATTATGCACCATGTGCAAGACATTAGCAAGATGACACCATGTATCAAATTTATGATTATGAACTCTCTTAAAATATTCCTCTTCAAACTCTTTATTGAGGAGAAAATGTTACTAATTTGTTGATGTGGTAACAAATTTTCCTTTCCCTTCCATGTTGCCTGTGTGTGTAGGAGCTGAAAGAATGCAGCGGCAGAGTCTTTGTTGATGGGACACCTGAAGTGTGTACTCCAGAGGTATGTCTACAAAGTAGAAACCCCTCAGATAATTAAGAAAATATGTATAGCAATATCTGATATAAGATAATAATGTCCAATGAAAAAAAAATGATTTGATAGTGCCTTATATGTTCGATAATAATCTCTAAGTGCTTTGCATTATTGCCCAATCTTCGGACACATATTCCCAGTCAATTTGCATGTGAAATGCACTTTCTTCTACCTTGGGAGTAATGCATTATGAAATATGTTCATCATCATGTATATTTTATGGAAAGTTTTGTAAAAACATAAAGTAGATTTCACTTTAAGCATATATGTCTGTTCTCTAATGAACGTTATACTTTCAGTCATATTACATTTTCAGTCAGTAAGATCTACATTATCCCTAGCAAACTAGCTGTAACCTAGCAAACTTGTGATGTTGTTCACATTATAAGTAAGTAACATTGCTGTTTGGCAGTGTATTTCAGAAGTAAAATAATTATGCAATATCAAATACGTATCACCCCTTTGTTTCAGTTTGGTATGATCGACATGACAACTGTGGATGCAATCCTGGTGTCCAATTATCACTGCATGTTGGCTCTTCCATTCATCACAGAGGTAGGTAGAAAATCTTTTTTTTTTTTCGAGGGAGTTATCTAGTTACTAGCTAAATCGCCAGATATTTTATTCCTTGTATTTGAAATGTATTATATAAGTAGAGAAGTGTAATACATAAAGTTGTACTACAGATGATAACATGCATGCTTACGGGGTGGAAATAAGATAAGTACCGGTATTGTAACAATTAACTTGGAAAAAAAAAAAAGAGTTCAATACATCAAATCAAGCAAAGAAAATCCACCCAAGAGCATTTGTTTTAGAACACGGGATAACATAAAGACTGGTTGAACAGAATTAATTGTGGTTGATATTTTCTCTTCACAGTACACAGGTTTCAAGGGAGTGATTTATGCCACAGAACCAAGCATACAGATTGGGAGGTAAGTAAATTGAATAATTAATTATGATTTGCATGTAGGCTACATGTAGATGATGGATTTAAGCAATTATGGCTGTTTTTCCTGAAATGCTTGCATTATCAATTATAATTATCTCATACCCAATTCTGGCTCTAAATCCAAATGAATAATAGTAAGCAGGGCTCCACACTTACCTTTTTTGTCAGTGGCCCGGTCGGGCCAGTGAAATAATTTCTTCCCCTATTCTGGTGGCCCAAAAGAAAAATTTACTGGCCCAAAATGTGTATTTCATGAGTTAACTTTTTCCTAATCAAATCTGTGATAATAGATGAAGCATGACATGGAAGAAAACTAGATTTTAAAAATTTTGTCAATGTCGGGTTGAAAATCTGCTTGCCCGATCGGGCCACCAAAATATGACTTATATACATTTTTGCTGGCCCGAAGTGCAATTTCACTGGCCCTGAGCCAGCGGGCCAGTGCGAGTGTCGAGCCCTGATAGTAAGGATTGGAGCATGGTTCCTTAGTACTGTGTGCATCTACCAGGTGCCTACATGGCCAGAATGCTCCTCAGGGTGTGGAAATGTGCGCTTTTTGTGCTTCATTGATTGCAGTATCGGATGGTCAGTGTAATTGTAATGATATGTTGCAGATGTTGAAAAGACGGAATGTGGGCTATACGTGACAGGCTACAGCAAAACCCTGCACTTGTCGGTAATTCATGTTTTGAAGAAATTGGCATTTTAAGTTCACATAATGTGATTGTGAAATTGAAACAATCATATCTTCGCCAATTATTGACCAATTTTGTTAAAACAAAGCATCAAATGAAAGCTTGTGATGAGGCCTTTGTGATGGTATGAAAATCTACATTTTGATTTTTACCGACAAGTGCCGGGTTTTGCTATAGCCGGTCACATATAATAAGTAGGCATCAATATTATTTTCGTATTGTGAGGATATTTATATAATATTGACTGGCCTTGAGGGGGATACAACATAATATTGCCTGAACTAGATTCATATTGCCCAAGTCGAAGACGAGGGCAATATGGATCCTAGTGAAGGCAATATATGTTGTATCCCCCGAAAGAGCCAGTCAATATCATTATTATTACACATATCAGACATCTTGAGCAGTAACGGAAATTAGTAAAATGTAAACTTTGTCTACTGGTAGCAATATGTAAATTTAGGTGATTGTTAAAAAAAATCTATAAAATGAACATACAATTGAATTTTACTCACCAAAGTACAGGGCTTGATAATTCCAACAGAAATTGTGATAAACTCCCTTTTCCAAAATAAATTTTCAATCACTGCTGAAAATCTTCCGCAACTGCTTGTATTTATTTGGTAAGTTTTCAAGTTTTAACTGCAGCATGCACAATGCACACAGTCACACACGTACACACATAGTACACTTACGTTACACACAGAAGACAGCCGCGATCGTCTGCTATTTTTACGTGTTAACGTATGGGAAATTGCCCCCTGTCGCGAAACTCAAGTCTTCAGCAGCAAACTTTCATCACCATGTGCACAAGTGCCCGGATGTTACATTCCCCTCTTTTCTAACACGTAAAATCCCATAGGCTTTTTGAAAGAGGGGAATATAAGAAATATTCCCCTCTTTTCCCCGCTGGCACTTAAAACGAGGGGAATATAATGTTGTAAAACCACTGCTCAGATGTCTGATTTGGGTAATAATGAACAAGGAAAGGCTAATTACAATGCCTATTTCCTCTCTCTCTGCTTACTTTATTTGCAGACAGATGATGGAAGAACTAGTGGAGTACATTGAGCGAGTTCCCAAGAAGCACACATCCTCCCTCTGGAAGAAGCGCGATGTACTGAAGACCCTACCCGCCCCACTGAAGGACGTGGGGTGGCTGTCCTGCTGGAAGAAGTGCTACAGCAAACATGATGTCAATGCATGCTTGTCAAAGATCACCAACGCTGCCTTCTCTGAGCAAGTGGTGAGAAATGTTTATTATAAAATCTTTTAATCAAGTATAGTGTAACCTATTCAATTTAAATGGCCCACCAATTTGATGGTCAGTAGTTTCTGGTTGACTGGCCTTTTCTAATGAGTAATAGTGGTGTACATACATTTGTAATTGCAAAAAAAAAAATGCATTTTCATTAAAGAACTTATTGCAGTCTTTATACAATATTATTATTTGCTGCATTATACAGATATTGTATCTCTTTCATGTAGGGCTTATTTGGTGCTCCGAGTATTCAATTTAATTCTGATTAAATACAATAATTCCTATGATACATGTAACAGTGAGATACAATATATATAATCTTGACCAGTGCTTCCTCTTTCATCTATCTATATTATTGTGGAAGGTGTGTGGCAAGATTAGTAGAGCGCGTGGTTTTCAATCGTGAGATCCCAAGTTCGAACCCAGCCCACTCCGTTTGTCCTTCAGCAAGACATTTAATCCACATTGCTGCCCTCTACCCAGATGTATAAATGGGTACCTGGTCTGGTAAAAATTAGCTTGGTGCACCTACATATGGTTGCCCGCGGCTAGTATGCTCCCCGGGGAGTTGAGAATTCGTACAAGATAATTGTGCAGGTCTGAACTGTACCAAATGACCAGGGATGATAAAAACTGCTTAGAGACTGCATTAGGCGCTATACAAATATGATCTATTATTATTATTACACTATGTCTACATCTCTATTTTCCAGAGTTTGTTTGGAGCCCTGACCCTGGTGCCCCTGAGCTCTGGCTACTGCCTGGGAAGCTGCAACTGGATCATCAGCTCAGCTTATGAAAAGGTGAGTATTTAAGCAATCATATATAACCCAAATTGACCTGCCTTAGAAGAGGCATAGCTACAGGGGACAAAAACGATAACGAATATGAAAAGGTTAGTACAGTAAAACCTGCCTTAGAAGTGGCATAGCTACAAACCGATAGCTGACAAAACTGATAACAAATATAATGTTAAAATCCTTTAGAAATAAAGAGTGACATAGCGTGTGCCCCCCAATAATTTGCGTGCCCCTCAATTAGTCCAACCACGCTATGCCACTGTGTTTTAGTATCCAATTGTCTGTAGCAGCCGACCTGTCTACATTGGCCACCAAAAATGACCCCCTAACACAAAATGGAACTTGTCTATATAGGTCACCTGTCTACTGTAACCATTTATCCTTTTTCCCCGAGGCGGTTAGAATTCTTAGAATCCTTATCATATCTGATTAACTGTAAATTATAGCGATCATAGCTATTTTGAAAATGCTGTTCTCTTTAATTATCAACATATTTTTGCAGGTGTCATACGTTTCAGCTTCTTCATTCCTGACGACACATTCCATGCCGATCAACCAGGATGCCTTGAAGGGCAGTGATGTGATGGTGCTGACTGGACTCACACAGACGCCTGCACACAATCCTGATAGCATGTTGGGCGAATTCTGCAGTACTCTAAGTAAGTTGATAATTCCTTCTTCATTCCATCGTTATCTTACACTCATCCTCCTCCTATATGCTAAATGATCTATCACACCATGATCTTAATGTAACCATAGACTTAAGAAGGTTAGCCAAGTTGTGATGTGGTGGTGCTTACTGGACTGACACAGACTCGCGCACACACAACCCTCACAGTATGGTGGAGTTCTGCAGCACTAAATTATATTTATTTGCTCGACTTCTTGCTAAGAAAGCATTAAAAAAAAAACTAACCATTTGTATCTAATTGTATGTTTGTACACCTAAAACATATTTCCTTTCTTCTGTTTTCTCCATAGCCATGACAATGAAGAGTGGGGGAAATGTCATAGTCCCATGCTACCCTTCTGGTGTCATCTATGACCTGTTTGAGTGCCTGGCTGGACATGGAGAAATTATTCAAACTCCCTATAACTTCACTTTCTTTCTTCATTTCTCCCTAAAGCCATGACGATAAAGAGCGGAGGAAATGTCTTAGTCCCATGCTACCCATCTGGTGTCATCTATGACCTGTTTGAATGCCTGGCTGGGTATATGGAGAGCGTTGGTTTGACCCAGACGCCGCTCTACTTCATCTCTCCTGTGGCCGACACCTCACTGGCTTTCTCACAGATTCTCTCAGAGTGGTGAGTTATAACCATTAGCATACCTGCTAACCGTCCCAAATTTCCCCGGGACAGTCCCGATTTCTTAATTTGATAAAGCCCTGAAATTGGGACGTCCCCCCCAAAAAAAAAATTTAGTCTTATTTATCCAGGTTAGCCTCTTCAGTGCTCTTTTGCTCTGTTTTTCCAGAGGGACCTGCATCTAATATTTATAACTCGGCCATTTTTTATGTTGTTGATGTTTTTTTGGACATTTTTTGTTGTGTTAAAGTGTTAGATTCTATGACTCTGGTATATGTTTAGCCTCCAGTGGTCCTTGTGTGTTTTTCAGGTGTGTAGATAGTGTAAGATCCTATGATTCTGGTATCATTTTAAGCCTCTAATGGCCCTTCAGAGTGTTTTTTTTTGTGTCAGCTTGAGGGGGCGCTGCCCCCTCAACCCCCGGCAAGAATTTGTCCATATTTCCAGTATGTGAAGAAAAAAACATTTGCTAGGTAACTTGATCTACTTGGCAAATTTCTCGCTTGGTTTCCAGATGAGATTTACACGTAAGGAATTATATTTTTCTATCAAAGTTGAAAAGACATGTTAGTTTCCCAATTACCAATCTAGACCATTTATGACATTGTACTTGCCCATCATCAATTTGACTAGCCCGGGCAATTTGGGCAAGTTCTAGTGTCAAGCCTTGGCTTGATAATGAAATCCAATTCCATTGACTCTGAGAGAATACATGTAGGTAGAACATCTCTGAAAGCATAATCTGAGCATAATTAGGTAGAACATCTCTGAAAGCATAATCTGAGCATAATTAGGTAGAACATCTCTGAAAGCATAATCTGAGCATAATTAGGTAGAACATCTCTGAAAGCATAATCTGAGCATAATTAGGTAGAACATCTCTGAAAGCATAATCTGAGCATAATTAGGTAGAACATCGCTGAAAGCATAATCTGAGCACAATTAGGTAGAACATCTCTGAAAGCATAATCTGAGCATAATTAGGTAGAACATCTCTGAAAGCATAATCTGAGCATAATTAGGTAGAACATCTCTGAAAGCATCTCTGAGCATAATTAGGTAGAACATCTCTGAAAGCATAATCTGAGCATAATTAGGTAGAACATCTCTGAAAGCATCTCTGAGCATAATTAGGTAGAACATCTCTGAAAGCATAATCTGAGCATAATTAGGTAGAACATCTCTGAAAGCATAATCTGAGCATAAATAGTAGAACATCTCTGAAAGCATAATCTGAGCATAATTAGGTAGAACATCTCTGAAAGCATAATCTGAGCATAATTAGGTAGAACATCTCTGAAAGCATAATCTGAGCATAATTAGGTAGAACATCTCTGAAAGCATAATCTGAGCATAATTAGGTAGAACATCTCTGAAAGCATAATCTGAACATAATTAGGTAGAACATCTCTGAAAACATAATCTGAGCATAAATAGGTAGAACATCTCTGAAAGCATAATCTGAGCATAATTAGGTAGAACATCTCTGAAAGCATAATCTGAGCATAATTAGGTAGACTATCTCTGAAAGCATAATCTGAGCATAATTAGGTAGAACATCTCTGAAAGCATCTCTGAGCATAGTAGGGCAAGAAACAAGAATGGTTCTTTGAAGATGTCCAATTATATACGCGATATCAATTGATAATTGTATATATTATTATGATTATAATTATAATTTGTAGGTCGTGTGTGGAGTCAAGCAGTCCACAGTATATCTCCAAGAGCTGTGTGATTCTTTTGTTTCTAATATATTTATGTTCATTGATAATGTTTTTATTGTGTCAATTTGAAATGTATATACATGTATGTAAAAAGTGCATAGAGAATTTGTAACAAATTATATACGTGATATTAATTGATAACATCATCGTATTGTATTTAATGTATACATTATTATTTGTAGGTTGTGTGGAGTCAAGCAGTCCAAAGTGTATCTCCCCGAGCCGCCATTCCCTCATGCAGAGCTCATCAAGTGCGGACGGTTAAAACACTTCCCCAGCGTACATGGTGAGTACAAAGTACTGCAAAAGCTCAAAAGATTCATGTAATTTCTCTCAGAGATGTACTTGAGTAATGGTACTCTCCAAAAAATCATGAGTCTTTCGCTTTTATTGTGAATACGTGGGAAACTACACTTGTCAAGGAATTCTAAATGATTATGATTCCCCTAAAATCAAGATTTTGTACAGTTTTCTCATTATTTTCACATCATTATATAAACAAAATTTGTTAAAATAATGTTAGTAATACTAATAAAAAGAAGGATTAATCAAGACAATTATTTTCATTTCTTAAATCAGGTGAATTCAGCAACCAGTTCAAGACGCCCTGCGTAGTGTTCACGGGACACCCCTCCCTGAGAATGGGAGATGCTGTTCACTTCATGGAGCTTTGGGGCAAGAACAGCAACAACACAGTACTCTTCATTGGTGAGCATGTTCTTTTTCTTCTTGCAACTTTGACCTTTGACCTTCTCATGTTAGCTGACCAGTGATGACAAACGATGTCACTAGGGGAATTCTCTCTGGAGAGTTTTTTTTAAAGAGGTGGGCCTAGGCAAGATGAGGAAAATAATTGCTAAAATGTTTAAAAATATACAAAACATAGTTCAAGACGCCCTGCATGGTGTTAATGGGACACCCCTCCCTGAGAATGGTAGATGCCGTTCATTTCATGGAGCTTTGAGACAGCAACAACACAGTACTCTTCATAGCCTAGGTGAGCAAAAGTTGATTAATTGCTAATGGTAACCTTATAATAATAATAACAGGTTCAATTTGTGTGATATAATATTATTAACAAACATATTTTCACACATTCCATGTTTGAAAATGAAAAACATGTATCTACTAATTATTTAAAATTGGATTTTGAAATGTTGATTTCAACAATTCTTGAAGGATCCATTCGGAAATGAATAGATCATCCCCCATGAAAAAAAAGTATTACTTACAGATCCACGTCAATGGCCACTATACTCCAAGAGCTCTGAGACTGGTGGAAAAGCGCTACTTGTATATAAGAATGGACAGTTAGTTATCATTACTATATAGGTAGGCTGCTCAGGACAGACAGGTTTGACTGTATATGAACTCATGTTTTTTTTGGTTGTTTTTTTTTTTGCCAAATGCAGAGCCAGAGTTCTCATATCTGGATGCCCTGGCACCGTACCAGCCTCTTGCCATGAAAGCCTGCTACTGCCCCATCGACACAGCTCTTACATTCCCTCAGGCCAACAAACTCATCAAAGATCTCAAGGTAATACTGATGATGATGATGTTGGTGGAGGTGGTGGTGGTGGTGGTGGTGGTGGTGGTGGTGGTATTGATGATGATGATGATAATAATGATTATTTCCATGAAATTGATGATGATATCTTTGACAATGTTGATTATGATAAAGACCAACCTCTTGCCATGAAAGCCTGCTACTGATGATGACGATGGTGATGGTGATGATGATGATGATGATGATGATGATGATGATGATGACAATGATGATGATGTTGATGATGATGATGATGTTGATGACGATGATGATGGTGGTGGTGGTGGTGGTGGTGGTTGTGTAAGTGGTGGTGATTATGATTATGGTGATGGTGATGATGATGATGACAATGATGTTGATGATGACAATGATGATGATGGTGGTGGTGGTGGTTGTGGTGCTGGTGATGGTGATGACGCTAACGATTAGTATTTCTGTGATTATGATTATGATGATGACATGGAAGATGATGGTCATGATGATGGATTGTATGGTGATGATAATGATGATATTGAAGATGATGATATTGACGTTGGCAATGATGATACTGCCTAATTGGCACACCGTTCTTCGTCACATTTCACCTTTATCTTCGTCTTTTCAGCCATTGCAAGTGGTGCTCCCAGAGGCGTACCTCAATCCTCCTGTCTCGCACCCTCTCAGAACGGACCTCGTCGTTGAAGTAGTGAGTAAACAAAGAAATGTTTTAACTGATTTATCTTTTCCTGGTTTGGAACATTGCAAATTCTAGCTCAAATATTGATTTTAATTGAGTTGATTATCCAATAAAAGAAGCAAAAACAAAATAAGTATAGAATTACAAATAAATTGTACAAAAAGGAGAAATCAATAGTAACATTATGAAGAGTGGATCATGCAAAAGTCAAATGATGGAGGTCAAATTCAGTTATACTTACAGCACATGTATTAGTACAAGAAGAAAAAGGCACATAGTTGCGCTAGAACACATAACTGTATAATTATGCATACATGTAGGTCAAATACATACGATTTATGATTATCTCCCTTGGCAAATATGTGTGCTATACAAAAAAAAAATTACTTCTCTATATATCGCTTGAAGGGACTTAGTAACATTGTCCAAATCCTCAAAATCCAATTGGAATTCTAGCGGTTTCCTCATACCTTGTTGTATTCGTATTAACAATAAAATCATGGGACAGGTTTCGGTTTTGCAAATTTCCCTTTCGTTAAAAAGATATTTACGATTGAAGTTTCCAGATGTTAAAAAATCCAACGGATCGTCAAAACTGTGTACAAAGTGAGTGCAATGAGTTAGTGAATATCACTTTGCATTTTTGCTCATTACTCGGCCATATAACGTCCATTTAACTTGAAATTTTCACACAACACCTAGTGGACATATCAGATAACAACAATCTACATTGTATTAACCACTCATCACTTTTTGCACATGTAACCAAAGTTACTAGATCCCTTTAATCTGTATTGTTAACATTTTTCAGGACCCAGCACCCACTCCGTACAAACGTGATGATGTGATCAACCTGCTGGTGAAGAGGAAATATGAGAAGGTGGAAATCACACCAGAGGTTAGTCAAAGTTTCCTATACATTGCAAGATACAATTATAACAATTATTAAATTAAATCAACTAAGGCCAAAAAAAAAAAATTGTTTGATTGGCGTAACGGGCAACCAAAAATTAGGGTAGGTCGGTCGGGATTTTTTAAAAATTTTTTTATTTATTTTTTTTTTGTCAGCACAAATACACAAAAACACACACATAACACATCGAAATTCCAAATTCTATTGCAATTTTGTATTTATTTTATTTTATTTTAAATTTTATTTTAAAAAAAATAAAATTCAGAAAAAACCTCTAGGGTTGGCGTGCATTAGCGCCGGTATTTTTAGGGTCGGGCGGGTTACGCCAATCCAACAATTTATTTTTCATGGCCTAAGGGAATGTATGAGGAAACAATTCAAGCGACGCAGATTTGTATAAAAAATGTAAATAATAATAATATCATTGATTTATATAGCGCCTATCACGATTGATAACCATCTCTAAGCGCTTTACAATTATATCATTACCCCGGTCATCGGATACATTCTGCAATCAATCCAACTCACAAAGTCCACGTTTTCCACTCCCTGGGGTGCATTCCAGCCACGGGCAACCTTGTGGGTGAACACAATGCCAAGGAACTACGTTCCATCCTTCCAGGTACCCATTTATACACCTGGGTCGAGAGCAGCAATTATAACAATTATTGAATTAAATCAACTTCGGGAATGTATGAGGAATCACTTCAAATGATGCAGCTTTTTATAAAAAAAAAGTAAATTCAAACTTAGGGTTTCTATCCTTCGGGTTGATATAGGTTTTCACTAGCCCGAGCATTGCATACCTGCCAACCAGTCCGATTTTGTCGTATTTAGTCCGATTTTTTACTCAAAAAAGGGTAAAAAATCGGACGAGTACGATTTTTTAAGTCTGGAAGAGAAAAAAAAAAAAAAAAAAAAAATATATGTATATATATATTTTTTTCCCCTTTCTTTCTTTTCAAAAAGTAAATATACATGTGCATATAAATACACACATACATATTCAGTGTGGTCATATGTTGAAAAATAAGGCTAAGATAGCACAAGAGAGCAACTAGAACCCTAGAGCTGGACCCCCGGCTGCAAAGGACTTCGTGCTTCGCGCTCGTGATGCGCGCTTCGCTCACATGAGAGTAAGATTTTTCATTTTCAAATGTTGGCAGGTATGGCATTGGAGAGTTTCAGGGAAGAACCGCTATCAACTGGTCTTGTGACTCAGTGGTTGGAGCACCAGTCTAGAAATCTGCAGGTCTCGGGTTCAATTCCCAGCAAAGCCCAATTTCCTTTGGTCATTTTAATTTATTTAATATATTGCTGATCTGTTTTCCCCTCATCGTACACGTTTTCAGAGTAAATTATGTATAAGAAATTGTAGATCACTTTATTAGATTGTGCTATTACAGCTAGACAGTGAAATACATAAAATGCCAACTACTGTAAACGGGGTAATGTTCGCAGTGCATTATTTTTCGCGGATTTTGCGCTGAAGTCGGCGTCCGCGAATATTAAAACCCGCAAATATAAATGCGCGATTTGCAATGCATGAGAACACTTGCTCGGCCGCGAAATTAAAAAGCAGCGAATGTGTTTTTGTGGCGCTCAGCGCAAAATATTAATCGCGCTAAAATAACAACGTTTACATTATCGGTTTTCAGATGGAGTGAAAATGTAAATGTTTGTCTTTTTCTCAACGTCCCTGCAGGTTGCAGAGACCCTAGCTCCTGTGGAACTTCAACCAGGGGTGCTGGTATCCACGGTAACGGGTCAACTCAACGTGCATGACAACAAGTTCATCTTGGAGGTAAGGATCTAAGTTTATGAATGAAAAAAGATTATTTTCTCTATGTACCATCGTCATCTGAAGAAGATTCTGCTAAGATCGAACATTTAGGCCCTGTATTAACTCTCAATAATAAGAAAAAATAATGAGTAAGTTAACTAAACTAACAAATTAGTTACCGGCATACAGTATGGCTCGGTAGAGTGCCCATTTCATGCACGGGAGGTCTTGCGGATAGCAATAGTACCTCCCACCTTCTAGCCAGACACTTGGCATACTTAGAAGGGAGTAGGGTAATAATAATTTGAATGTTATGCAGGGCCCACTAGAAGAGCAGTGTTTGTTTCTGAACATAACTTGAACATAAAACATAACTTGTATTATTATTATTACGATTATTAATTACCATTTGTTCTTGTAGTGCTAACATCCACGGATTCCTTTTTTCATCTCCCCTCCCCAACAGGAGCTCCCGCCACCAACCACCCAGACCCAGCAGCCCCCCAGCCAGCCCCAGAGGAAGAGGAAGAGAGAAGAGGAGGGCATCGCTGTCCCTTCTTGCAAACCTAGCAACCTATTTCAACCTAACACATAATGAGTAAAACTATGTATTCATGAATGGTAGCACCCTCTTATTCCTCTTTCATATCACCCTTCCCATCCAGGAGCTACCCCCACCAACCACCCAGACCCAGCAGCCTCCCAGCCAGCCCCAGAGGAAGAGGAAGAGAGAAGAGGAGGGCAGCACAGCCCCTAAGCTTCACCCCAAGCAGTACGTCTTCGGGAACGTGGATGTGGACGAGTTTGTCCAGAATTTGGCTACGGTAAGTAGTTAACTCATTTCTTGTAAGAATTGTAAAAAATTTGGAGTTGCTTTTTGAATAAAAAAGAGGAAGGAGAAGAAATCACCTCCCCAAGCAGTTCATCTTTTGGAAAGTTGATGGGGACGAGTTTGTCAAAAATTTGGCTACGGTAAGTATTAAAGTTAAATCTTGCAGTATTGATTTTAAGTTAGAATTGGGTCTTGTGTTTAGAGTAAAAAGAGTAAATAAACAGTAACACAAAAGGAGGGTTGGGTAACACCTAAGCTACACCAAATCAGAATGTCGTCGGGAACGTGGATGTGGACGAGTTTGTCCAGAATTTGGCTACAGTAAGTAGTAATATAATTTCTTGTAAGAATTGGGAGTAGTTTTAAGGATAAAAAGGAGGACGGAGAAGTTATCGTACCCCAATCAGTACATATTTGGGGAAGTTGATGTAGACGAGCTTGTCCAGAATTTGGCTATGGTAAGTATGAAATGTGATTCATTAACCTCATAAGATATTTTCCAGCAGTGATATTTGAGACTTCAATCTTACTCCAATATCATTGTAGATTCTTCTGAATGATATGCGATATTTTCTTAGAAAATGTAAGTTTTTTACCCAGTGAAAAGAGTTAAAATTGATGTCAGATTTTATCACCTAATCACAATTGATTTTTAATATAATTCAGATCAAAAGCATAATACAGTGTAAGTACTCTTTTTGTTTTCCTCACGGTTTATTTAATTTTTTCTTTATAATTTTTTTTTATAATTAATTCATTTTCTTCCCATACAGAATGGCATTGCAGATGTGAAGGTAGAGAGCACAGGGTCAGGTCACATCGTTCACCTGGTAAGCTAAATTTACATTTTCCTTTGTGGTTTTAAAATTAATTAGTAGATAACAAATTATCAGATATTTTGCTTCTCTTTTCTGTGAGTGGTGTACATGCACAGAGATCTTAAAGTCAAGGATAGGGTTAGGTTTAAATGTATTACAATTTAACCATTTTACTCCATCATAGATTGATTTACCGCCTATAGAGCTAATTTATCAGATTGTCATGACAAATGAGCTACAGGAAAATAGAATAGAATAGAACAGGGACAATAGTAAAGTTTTGGACAGAGAATCAACCTGCTTTACGAGATGGGTCTGGATTAGAGAGACTAAGAACATGAACAGAGATTGGGGGGGGGGGGGGGGGGCTACATGCTGTGTCACATGTGGGACCAGTGACTGACTGCGCCATCTAGTGGTCAGACTTACTACAACTTCTTAGGTGAACCTCTGAAATGCCAAGTAAATAAATAGTAAAGTTGATTGTGTGAATATGAAATTGCTTGATATTTCATTTTCCGGCTACTCATTCTGGCGTGGCAATTTATTAGGCGATGTTATGAAATCTCTTCTTTGTGTAAAACTTATAAATTGAGATTTTAATTGATGCCACTGACTAATTCATATAATAAATCAATACATTTCCTTACTTGACTGTTTATTTTATTTTATTTTAAATGGGTACTTGGTCGGGTGTTAACTAGCCTTCAGCCAACATTGGGCAGCTGGGCTAGTATGCTCCCCAGGGAGTTAAGACAGTGTGCAAGATAATTGCGCAGGTTTGACCTGTACCTGATGACCAAGGGTAATAATAATGCGCTTAGAAAAACCGTATTAGGCGCTATATAAATGTAATTTATTATTATTATTATTTATTTTAATTTGTTCACAGGAATCGGAAGATACCATTATTCAGCTGGAGGAGGGGTCGACGCATATCTTCTGTGAGGGAAACGAGAAGCTGAGAAAACAACTCAGAGACGTGCTAATAAGCTGCCTGGGAAGGTTCTGATGTCATGTTGATGCTACATACAGGAACATTATTGTGAAACAAACACTTGCCTTATTGCATGCATGCCCGGGGGGGGGTCACTCACATACTGTACAAAAGTGCTACCCACCCGTGCCCAACCTCTGAAATGGACCTTAACGTCGAAAACTTGTGCACCTGAAAAAGTATCCTTTTTATGGGTTTTTTCTTAATGAATGCTGAAAACAGACCCTTTTTTAAGGAAAACGTCGACGACGCCATATAGCTGAAAACTTGTGTAAAAAGGTACCCTTTTTCTGTTTTTTTCTTCTAATGAGTGCTGAAAATCACCTCTTTGTAAGGAAAACGTTGATGCGCCGTATAGCTGAAAATGATACCCTTTGGATGCTTTTTTTGGACGCGGGTGCGTAACCAGTCATGTTGTGAGTGACCCCCCCGGGCATGCATGCTACTGCGATATACATGACATCGTAAAAACTCGGACAAAAATCTGATATTGTGATGTCTTCTTGATGCATCAAAGAAAACTCTTTTCCATCAAAGACTCTGATTGGTAAAGGACTAGAAGTCAATGGAAGCCATACCTAGAATGCAGCAGAAGATTTTCCATCTAAGAGACTGCAAAACTTCAGGGTGCGTCGTTTGGAGCACACCTCCAGGTCGATAATGAAAACTGTGCATGATACATTTACTAAATGAACCGCTACTCACCATGTATTATGGCAAAAGAAAGGAAGAGTCATAAGAGAGGATTCGAACACATGATACCAAGTGTTGAAGTCCACAGCATGACCAATAGGCCACGTACACCGCTGATGGTCAGTATGGTCTCATTGTAATTATAACCCTCAAACTCACCCAAACCCTAATCCTAGTGACGTTGCGTGACGTCACGATAATATATCAATATTTATTATCAACCTGGAGCTGAGGTAGACTTAGACCTGGAGGTGTGCTCCAAACGACGCACCCAAAACTTCACTACCACTTTCCTGTCTCAATGATCCGTGAATGGTTGAAAAAAACATTTAAATGGATAAGTTACAGGGCTGTTTTCATTCAAAAAGCACCTGTTAAAACAAGAGGGCATCCTCCAGTCACCTCAAGTTTCAACCATTTAAAAAAATAACAAATGTGAATGTGATATTTGGTTAACATAATTCTTTGATAGAGAGATCATAAAAAATGAATGTTCAAACCATGTTGGTATATTTTCAAAAAATGCAGGAATTATACATTTTTGTTCAATTATTGAATAAAAGTTGGTCCTCAACATTTATTCTGATCGGATGTGTTTATGGATACTTAGCTGTTTCTGACCCGATTTGAATCAAACAAATTTGATTTTTTTTCTTTAAAATTGTGTGCTTTTTCAAATTTTCCACCTCGATTTTCATTACCTCACACAAAAACTATTTCTTGAAGCACCCTCTAAACCGAAACTGAACTATCCCTTTAAAGAGATTTTTATCCTGCACTGTTATTGTGAATGCTGTTGAAATATATACAGTCAGACATGTGTTTATTGACCATCTAAGATTTGGAAGTGGGTTCGTGGGTCCAGGGTCATTTTGGATAAAAAATGAAAAATTTAGAGATGGAGATGGGAGATCAGATATGAATTCCCCCAAAAAAAGTTTGGCTGGGGGGGTGGGTGGGTGGGGTGAGCTCTATCCCAATTTTATTTGGATTTTTGAATTTTTAAAATCTTTGCAAGGCTCCTAAGGGGATCTAGAAAAATGGCCACTGTAGACAGGTGACCTCTATGTACAGGCTCCATGGCATTGTTTTTCTCTGCATGGGATCGCTTTTGGTGGCCACTATAGGCAGGTTGGCCGCTATAGACAGGTTGATTCTATGATACTGTTGGCTGTATGAATACTATAATACAAAACGTTTCATACATAGTGTATGATCAAGATTATACATGTATACATGTTCTGCCAGTGCTTAAATGGGTGATTTCAAGTATGGTGTTTGGGGTTGGTGTTAGTGCTTATTAAACACTAACACCGGCCTTAAGCAATATATTTGAGATGACTTCGTGTTAGGATGGTATACAGTGACATCGGGGGATTTCAAATATGGCGCCTAAGGCCGGTTTTAGTGTTTAATAAGCACTAACACCAACCCCAAACACCATACTTGAAATCACCCAATGTCTCTGTGATTCAAAGGACGCTCCTAATATTTGAAGAAAAATAGATGTAATTACAAAGTGATGATTGCATAATATTTTGTAATGGTAGTCAAACAGTTTATTTGCCTCATTTTCATTTGTACAGTTATGTTCAATGTTTGTATATTTTGTATATACAGTTTATATATTAAAGATCATGTCAAGATGAATTTAAGTTTCATATTGTACTTATTTTTAATTCAATTTTTCTGTTGTGGCCATGTATTTGGTATCTTATATGTTATGCGACCAGGTTGCAATTGATTCGAAGGCAGACAAAAATATGAAAATTTGATCCAATCAGATTTGCGCATTCAGTGCATGATCTGACTTGCAATTAGTTGTAACTTTACAATCGATTGCAACTCTTTTTGCAACGGTACATGATCTGACTTGCAATTAGTTGTAACTTTACAATTGATTACAACTCTTTCTGCAATGGGACCCTCTGGCAAAATCAGACTCTTGTGGGCAACTCGTGTTTTTGCAGTAATTGACTTGTAAAGGGGAAATTATGTATTCATTATTGCAAGCTGGCCAAAAATAGAAGTTACCCTACTTATACCAAACATGATTTTCTTATAATTTTGTATCAAATGGAAGCTAAAGATTTCTTTCAATAGGTATACAAATCTCAATTTTGATATTTGCCGATATTTGCCTGATTTTGCAAGAGCCAGTAACATAATATATTCCTGTTTTTGACTAACCTACACTTCACTTCATGGCGAACTGATAAAATATGGGTACAATCTCGCTAAAACGACTTCAATGAAGAAATAACAAATAAAAGAAGAATATTGGTAACTAATCACCAATTAGGTAATGTAAATTCTAAGCAGGATAATTTATATCCTTTATATTCAGTGTGTTAGTGGATTTGTCATTCAGTACCCATACTTACTTCTAATGTTTGTTTAAAGGTATAAGAGGACAAGTTATACAGGACTTTAACCCTCCACTAAGTTTCTATATAAGGAACCAACAAAATATATTTCATTAGTATGAAATAGATATGTTTTACTATTAATTTCCACCCATAAAGTCTTCTCTGACAATATAAAATCGGCGATGAGTCTGCCAAAAAATTATAAACTTATTGGAGGGTTAAAGTCCTGTAAAACTTGCCCTCTTATACCTTTAAACAACCCTTAGCAGTACAGGGAAACCCCGTTATAACGAGCTCGCTTATAACGAGGTACCGTTTATAACGAGGAGAATCCTTTGGTCCTGATTCATACGTTCATTTAGATGTTTGTTATTAATTCGGCCGTTTATAACGAGGTACCGCTTATAACGAGGTAAATTTGATAGTCCCGACTACCTCGTTATAACGGGGTTTCCCTGTAACAGTTAATTTCCAAATTGTGATAGGCCTTTACAGAAACAAATCCTCTTTTATGGACTAGAATATATATATACACTCAGCAAAAAAGAAAGTAAACACTTTTTCAAGTTCATATTTTTCATATAAGATTTGATCAAAAACAAATAAGTTATATATCAAATTAAAGGATATTTAATTGTGTTTCAACCTGGTAGGTGAATACAAATTGAAACTTTACGCATGAGTGTTTCATTTGTCTGTTCCAAGGTGCAAAAGTAAAAATTGCAAAATTGCACAAACAATATAAAAAGTCGTATTGCACAGAAAAGAAAATTATTATTAAAAAGAGTAATCTTTGTTTGTTTAGAGTCAGTATCTTTCTTTCTTTGCAGTGTTTCTTTATTTAAAGTCAATATCTTGTTGGGCCACCATGACTGTAAACAGCGCAGTACAGCGACGGCGCATGCTGGATATCAATAATGCAGTTTAACCACGTTTTGTCTCTCATTCAAAGATAAAGCCATTGTGTAAGTGTGATCTTTTGTTTCCATTTTTTGTGGAAGGGCATTTACACAATAATGGCAGACTGTCCATTTTTGCGATTTTTACTTTTGCACATTGGAAGAGAAAAACATATGTGTTCACTCATGCGTAAAGTTTCAATTTGTGTTCACCTGGCAGGTTGAAAAACAATTAAATTTTCTTAAATTTGATATGTAATTTATTGATTTTTTATGAAAGTTTTATATGAAAATTCTGGACTTGAAAAGGTGTTTACTTTCTTTTTTTTGCTGAGTGTATATACATGTACTAGGTTTTCCCATCCATTTTCAAACGTTTGTCATTCAATTTTTATAAATGTGTACTTTAATTTCGATCGCGGATCCTAGAATGTGCTTATGCCAACTTTAATTTCGTCTTTGGTCGATCGCGGATTTCACAAAAAGTCCACTCAATCTAGTAATTTGTCACACATCGTCAATTACAATTCAAATTCGTCGGTCACAGTTGCTGAACACATAAAAGCGAAAGCAAATGGACGAGAAAACATATATTTGTTGCAATTGTTTTGCCTCCTTTAATTTTGAACCCGATATCAGTGGTGAAGCGTGGTCGGGGTGACTAGCTGGGGCACACTATATTTATATCTCTATCGATATAATAATTATATTATATAGATATATAAAAAAAATTCCCCGTATATTTGATTGAAGCATGGGCGGACTAATAATTGGGGATTAGCGGGGAATGGCACACTATAATATATATCTTATTTTTAAAGGATTTTCCCTTTATGTTTTTCTTTTCGTTTTTAATAATCGGGGGGGGGGGGGGGGGGCATGTGCCCCATGCCCCCCCCCCCCCCCCCCTCTGTATAGCTACGCCACTGGCACTGCTAGTCCGAAGAAAAAAATCAGCCAATGTTTCGAGGGTTCTTTGACGATTTTTTTTTCTCACCTGCTCTCTACATGGAGGGGATAGTATGACGTCATACTATTGAAGGACCCCTCCAGAACGAGATGGATTGTTCTGTCTACGCCAAAGCCTGATAGAAATGCTGCAAATGATCATAAGCCTACAGGTAGCGCACCCATGCCAGACGGACGGTGGAACAATGGTTATTCGCTTTCCGAATTATAATGCGGGGTCTTGCCTTTACAATTGAAAATTTGATTTATTTGAACTCGGTCTCACTTCAATGAGTTTTAGTCATAATCGTAATGCGTAGTACATGTATAACGGACACGAAGAGTGAAAGAAAGTACAAAGTACTGAGATGGCAAACATATTCCCATGATATAATAACTGCGAACACCATATTGGGTTCTATCACACCGTCTGGATCGAATTTTGTCAAAATAAACGCCATGTGGTATAATTGTTTATTCATAGAACGGATATAAGGAATAAGTCTGAATATATTCATAACTGATAAATGTTATACGCTAAACTTTGTGTGCAATATTCAGACTGGAATCACATTTTTAATATCTATTTATTTATATATTATACCCATTCTCAATTTTGACTTATAATTTTGATCTTATTGCACATCAGTTATTCTCGCACACTTTATACCAGACCGATATTTATGGACTTCCTTGCCATTTTATTATTCTAAATAGACTATTATACCTACAATTCATTTTAGATATATTTTGTATGTGGTATTTATAATTAGAGCATTAAACTGCTTGTTAATTTGATTTTGATTCATATTTGAATACATATCTAGTTTATTGCTAAGTGTTATTATTTATTATAGATTAAAAATTGTTGATTTATGTAATTCTATGTATAATATACATACTTATAATATCTGACTCTGAATATTATATTTTATACTCAAACCGCTTGTCTATAACATTAATTTGATGATATATATGTTTATACTCAAAACTACTTGTTTGTAATATTAATATGTCGATTTTAAATATACTATACTTAATATTAACTTGTTTACTTATATCGTATTATTTTAATTCCAATTATAATGTAATGTTTTGATGTTAGGTCACGTTGTTATATATAATTTTTGAGAAATCATAATATGATTTATTCAATTACGATGTTGTTAATTTAATGTTGCTCGACTTAAACTTGTTAGCATAAAGAAATTTGTTTTAATTTGATTTTATATGTAGTTCCATAGTACATTTTTAATCTGTTTTAGTTTTTATGATATGATGCCTCTAATGCCTATATTTTATGCATCAATAATATCTACTCGTCCTTCATTATATAGATCTTTTTTTCTTTAATGTCTGTATTATATAATTATTGTAATGTTCAATGTTGTCAACATGTTTGTATACATTATTTTGTAAATTTGATATGTATCAGCTATCAAGCTGTTTTAATCAGATTTTGTTTAATAAAACCATTTCAATTCAATTCATTTCAATATAAGTCCACAATGGCAGCAGTCAATTACATTTAGAACTAGCTGGAATACCCAATATTTACTTTTATTGAATATAGTTTGTATATTTAGAAATTTAATTTTGTTGTTTTTATGATTTGAAATGAATTGAAACTATTGTAAATGTAACTTTGTCCAAAATTCTTCAATAGTAAATCTTGAATCTGCTGGTCATTTGTTATATTTGTACATGTTTTATACATTAATAATATCTAGCTAGTATATCATTAACGTAATATTGTATTGAATTTATATTTTATGATGTTGTTATATCAGGACCTTGGTGAAAAAACAGCACCATTGCTGAATAAATATATGCGAATAAATATTGCCAAATCATAACGTCTTCCCTATTACATGGACATTCTTTCCAAACGTATCGAAATCGCATTGGGATTGTTACGCACTGTAATATATTAATCTCAGTTACCAGCTAGTAAAAAAGTTTGACAAACATCATATAGCACGTAACGTCAACCATGCGAACAAAGAGATAGACGTCGTTTTCTTCCAGCCTAATCAAATACCTTTAGGCGCAGGACAATAACCATATTTTTGAGTCATACAATCATGTCCTTCTACAAAGCAACAATAAAACCCGTGGTGTACAGTATAATATTTCAGCAAACATTGCCATATTATTGCGTGGACTGAAGAGAGGTATATACCCAATCGAAATGGTCACACTGAATGAAGAGCTTAGTAGTTCAAGGCGAAATTGAGTCCAGAATATACTGCAACAGTCAGCTCGATTCAGATCTAGCTAGAGTCTCTATTACATCTAGATTCCTATCAAAACGTTTTCAAAAGTGCACATTTGCATAGTCGTGATTGAAATTGAATCATAGCGCGCCATGTCAACCATGTGAATGAAAATAGAATCGATATCAAACGTGCAGATTGTTTCGAAAGAAGTATTGGATAATTATCAAGATTGACTGCTGATGACTCAGAAAAATGGAATCGTGTTACTTGGTGTTCCTTTGGATTCTTTCAACAACTCAGATTGCCTATTGTCAGAGTAAGTATTCAACTAGTATATAGCCTACATTAATTTATTAAAAAACATCTATGAATATGTAGGTATTATGTTCAGTATAGAATTTCTACAGAGTTTCCTCTGAATTCGTAAAAAACCTGCATCAATATACCTGTGATCTGACCCCACCCACTATCCTGAGGATGATTTCTATCCTTCGAGTCAGAGCCCTTTAGACATGATTTTAGCTAATTGGTGTCTTGTTTATAGCTTCTGACTTGCACGAGTATTTAAGTGAGTTTCTGGCCCGTTTCTGAAAAGTTCCACGCACATAAATCGGTAAGTCAGTGGTTAGAGCACCGGCATAGCAATTTGAAATTCTCAGATTCGATTCCCGGCGAAACCAAATTTTCTTTGCTAAACTTTCATTTATGTTATATCATGTATTGTCACCTTCCCCGTGCTTAAATCAAACCAATATTCTTCAGTTTAATTCAGTTTATTTCACATCCAATACAAATTGACAAATATAACGATCAAATGCAATGATATACATACAATACAAATTGTGACGAGATAAGTACAATGACAATAACAACAATAACACTAACAAAATAAATGAATGGGTAGAGTAATGATTTGAGGGAACGGAAAAGGCATTTGACCTGTTTAGGCTGGTCCCCCTTTTCTAAAAACCCATAATAAATATAATCTTCAGAAAAGCAAATATTCACAATCGACCATAAACTTGCAGATTGTTTCGAAAGGTGCACCCCAAAACATAGATTGGTATATAGGCCTAAATATTGCATTTGTTGAAATATTTTGTCTGATTGTTAATTTTGAAAATGGATACAATTTTCTTGTTATTTTTTTTTACATGATCAAGGTGTTACATGCTCATCTCTGAGTTCAACTACCAGCAACGTCTTTACAAGTTACGGTGTGACGGTAATAGGTGGAACGATGGACTACACCTTGTCCTACGACCCTCCAGAGTATGGCCCAGGGATGAGGATGCCAGTAGGGACCAGTGAAGTCACGGTTACGGCTACTATAACGTCAGGATCGATGGATGTCCTAGGAAACTGTACATTCGACGTAATAGTAGACTGTAAGTATACTAGTAGACGTAGTCACTAGTTAGTCATCTAAAATAACAATAATTAATTGCTATTAAAATCTTCATCGAAATCATTTTGTGCATACACTAAGCATAGTCACACATGCACTAATTATAATGAATGGTACATAAACGAAAATGGTTGGTGTCTTATAACTTCAAATATGATGAACTTGTAAAAGCAATGTTAAAATAATTTATTCAGAGACTGGAGCTAAGTTAATAACTCGGTTTCTTCAACAGGCGGATGAGCCGCCGAGCAAGCAGAAGCCCCCACCCCACCCCCACTCCCTCTATATATAATAATATGACCCGCATCATAATGTGCAGCAGGTTGAAATCATATGATGTCATGTTTACGATCACTAATTCAGTATCATTTTATACAACTAATCAGCAATATTACACTTTTCTCGCAGTACAAGAGTTGCCCATCGAGTGTCCTGGTCTAGCCGCGGTGATAGTAGTCCCCACTGATCCTGGTCTAGCAACGTACACCCACCAACCAATCAGCGTCACGAGGCTACCCGCCTCCACAACGTACATGTACTATGGACCAATCACAAAGACGACTACATTTGACGGGAGTAGCACAGACCCTGTGCTGAGCGTGGGTCTCCATGGTGTGACGTCAGTCATCAGCGATACAGGGCTGAGCAAGACTTGTGTGTTTTCTCTTCGTGTCGAAGGTACTTCCCTTATACCTCCTTGATTTGACTTTACCTTTAAAGTCACACGCACGTTTTTGCTCAATGTTTAAAAAATCAGAAACTATTTGATGTCTCAACTGATTCGTCTGGACATTGGATGCCATTGATCTGACGTCTACCATTCATGATATAGTCCTGAGTAAGACTTACGTATTTTATTTTCGTATCGATTGTTTTGGTTCAATTATTCTTACAAGCCCTTGCATATTTTCGTCCTCAATAGTGGAAAGCATCGGAATAAAATGATTGAAACAATAATTTAGTGTAGTATAACCAATGTGTGAAATAGTAAAACACTGTTGAGCAACTGAATGTAGCTCCTGCCGAAGTTAGACACAAAGGTTCGATTCGTATTTCGAGTTCCGTTTGTTTAAAGCATGTTCATCCTCGCAATTAGTAAATAATAGGACATTTTATCAATGTTATCTTTAATATTTCCCAATACTCATAACATATTTACTATCCCTGTATTCCATAAGTCGGTTTAAATGTATTATTTTTAAAATTATTTTTACCTTTCCAATTTCCATTTTCCTTTAAATCAGACCGTGAACCTCCGACTATTGTTTGTCCAGACGACATCTACCTAAACACGACGGATATAGCATCTTTTAGTGTTGCGAGTGCGACTGATAACATAGATGTCCTTGGTGGTACACTATTTATCTCTTTCAGTCACCTTCCTGGATTCCCATTTCCTAACGGCGTGACGGTCGTGACCGCCAACGCACACGACTCGGCTGGGAACACAGCTACGTGTAACTTCACCGTGACAATTGATTTAGGTAAGTGTAACGTAACATAACTATAATAGCTACACATTAATATGCAAACTAAATGATCGCCAACAAGAACGGGGTTTACATAAAATTCACCTGAGCGGCGGTTGTCACGTGACCGCCGGCTGGAAATACAGCTAGATTCAGATTCAGTTTATTCAAACCATAAAACAAAAGTAACAAATATAAATGGCAGTTTGATAATCAATAGAAGCCGGAGCTTGTAAATTGGGGCCCTTTTACAAATTATACAAATTCTAGAGAAATAATATGGTAGGTAGGTCATCATTCACACCGAATACACACACCATTCACTCAAGCCCACATCGTGGGCACTGCAATGAATACAAGAAGAGAATAGAAGGAGCGAAGAGGGGGATCCGAAAATACGAAGATAAAGAAAAAGGTAAAATAGAAAAGCAAGTGAAAGTGTAACAGAAAATCTGACAAAGAACTTAGTTTATAATAGTTGTTGTAGTAAGTCCCTTTTGCATACACACTTGAATCTTGACAAAGTTGTACTTGATCTTATATTCTCAGAGAGATTGTTCCATTTGCTTATGCCTACATTTTGAAAGGAGTTTAACGCATGAGTAGAACGTACTGGTGGTTTGTGCAGTAATGATCTTTGCCTAGTGCTATAAGAATGTATACGTGAATTACTTACGAACAATGTTTTAAATAGGAACGGTAGATGTCCCGTATGGAAATTATACATAAATATTAGAGTATTCATAGTAATTAACTCCTGGATAGGGAGAATTTTCATCTTTAAAAATAGGGGACTACTTGGGCTATTATATTCAGAGTGAGTAATGATCCTAATTGCCCTTTTTTGTAACACGCGTATTCTATTGAGATGAGAAAAATAAGAATTACCCCACACAATATTGCAATATGTCAAATGCGGTAATACCAACGAATTATATAGTAACAACAACACACTTTTGGGCAAAATATATTTCAATTTTGATAATATTCCAATACTTCTAGATATCTTTAAAACAACATTCTGAATATGGATCTTCCAATCTAGACATTCATCAATAGTTATACCAAGAAATAATAATGATTTTACATTTTTTTAAATATTATGATTCATAGAAATATCATCAATGGTTTCTGGAATTCTTCTTTTCTTAGAATGAAATCAAATATAATTTGTTTTATCATAATTAACAATCAATTTATTACTCCGGAACCATTCACCTAATGATCGCAATTCTGTATTTGCTATCGATATAAGTGTATGAATATTTATATGGGACATAAAGGCAACGGTATCGTCAGCAAATAAAGAGAATCGAAAAAGACGTGTGCTCATCAAAATATCATTAATATAAACTAAGAACAATAGCGGTCCTAAAACAGACCCTTGTGGTACACCACACGTTACAACTCTGTGTTTGGAGTTGACACCATCGACCACCACATACTGCTTTCTTTCAACCAAATATGATTTAAACCAATTAAGTGCTACTCCTCTCACTCCATAATAAAATAATTTTTCAAGAAGAATGTGGTGATCGATGGTGTCAAACGCCTTTGAAAGATCCATGAATAAACCCATACAGAAATTACCCTTGTCTAGCTCATTTGAAACAAAAGTTGACAAATTTAATACACCATGACACGTTGAATGATTTTTTCTAAAGCCAAATTGTTCATTAATTAAAACATCATATTTTGAAAGGAAACTATAAAGTCTATTGTGCATTACTTTTTCCAAAATCTTTGAGAATATTGATAATATAGCAATTGGTCTGTAGTTTTTCATATTCTGTGGACAATCTTTTTTATGAAGTGGAACAACCTTTGATATTTTCAACGATTCTGGAAACACACCAATAGAAAGTGATTTGTTAAATATATTGCATAATGGTTCTACAAAGCAATTGATTGTTTCTTTAACTACCCAAGGTGAAATATTATCATAACCACATGACTTTGATTGATTTAAAGAGGTGCAAATCTGTAATAGTTCATGAACAGTAGTCGGTTTTAAGAACATGGTATCGTAATAATCGGAATTCAAATAGCGTTTGAATGAGTTCGGTATACAATGATTAGAATCACATAATTTCTTGCCAATACTTACAAAATATGAATTAAATTGTTCAACAATCTGTTCTCGTGTGGAATATTTATTGTCATCAAAGTACATTTCATTAGGAAGTGCATGTTGTTTTCTATTACCAAGAATATTATTAATTTCATTCCATGTCTTCTTCATATTTCCTTTGCACTTTTCAAAAAGATTATAAAAATATTGTTTTTTCGCATTTCGTATAATTGTAGTAAGTTTATTTTTATACACAGTATATTTCAAGCGAGAGCTTTCACTAAGTTTGCGTAAATATATCTTATATAGTCGATTTTTCTTAGAAATCGATCTCAAAATACCAGTTGATATCCATGGTTTCCTACATTTATTTTGTTTTAATTGATCATCTATTACAGGAAAACAAGTATTATATAGTAAAGTAATTTTTTCAAGAAAGTAGTCATAACTAGCATTTGTATCAAGACACATATAAATGGGAGACCAATCAAACTGGGATAATTGGGCCTTAAACTCATTGATAGTTTTATCAGTAATTAATCTCTTTTGAAAACTTGGTTTTTTGAATTGTTTTTTCTTATTAACTTTTGTTCCTAAGTTAATCAAACAAAATATTGGGAAGTGGTCCGAGATATCTGTATAAAATAAACCTGTATGTACATGTTCTAATGAGGTATTTATAAAGATATTATCAATCAATGTGCACGATCTAGAAGTGACACGTGTAGGTTTAGATATCAGTGGGTACAAATTATGAATGAACATGGTTTCTAAAAAGTCATTTGTTTGGTTATGCGTGCAATGATTTAGTAAATTAATATTGAAGTCACCCATCAAGTATATATCTTTCTTTTCTTTATCCAAAACATCCAAAAATGAATTTAGCTTGTCATTAAAACAAAGAATGTTCGTGTTCGGTGGTCTATAGACGCATCCAATAATTGTCGACTTTTTACCTGAATGTTTAATTTCAATAAAAATTACTTCAATTTCTTGGGAACAAATAGATAAATCATTACGAACAACATAATCAATTCCATTTTTTACATATAATCCCACACCCCCTCCAGTTCTGGTGGGTCTACAAACTTGAACAAGTGAATAATTGTCTATGTTATACATATCTAAATGAGTATTGGGGGTTAACCATGTTTCAGATAGACCAATAATATCAAAATTATACTGGAGAGATGACAAAAATACTTGTAAATTATCAAAGTTTTTACACAAGCTTCTAATATTCAAATGAATGATAGAAAATTTATTTTGATCGTTTTCTGACAATTTATGAAAATTTTCAGGAAATATATAGTTACTTTCACTTTGAGAAATATATTGCATATCGTCATCACATAATATATCATTAGAAGAATCATTTTGTTGCATATTATTTATATCGAAAGGATTAATTTTCATATTAAGAAGGTTATTTACATCAATATTTTGATTTAAGCGAAAGAAAGAATATAACGACCAGTAGTATTCAAAATCATCATCAAAGTGATTAAAAGGGAAAAGATGACACGAGCATTTTGTACAGATAAACTGAGTACCAGATGAAGAAGAAAAAGGAGAGTTGCAATGCTTACAATAGTCACGCATTAAAAATCACACATCAACACACACATAGATGACCAAACCTAACAAAAACTTTACAAAATTGAATAGAGATAAATTATAAGTACACTAAAATAAGTCGCAGTAAAAAAAAGTTTGCACTTGAAAATGTAGGCTTGGCTTGTTGAGAGTGCATTTTGAAATGTTTGTGTTCATTCTTTATTTCATACTACAACTTGTTGAGTTCATCTTTGTTTCGAATTAATCGTTTGATGTCTTTGTTTCCTGTGCCCGCCAGTAGGACTATGATCCGTCCATCTGAGGCCCAAGCCTCCTTCACTCTGTCGTGTTTCTTGGCAGCCCACAGAATGTCTTGATTCGATGCAGTCAAAGACTCGTCGATCGCGATGCCCGAGCCTTTCAGCTACATGTATATTTACCGTGACTATTGATCTAGATCATACATCGTTAAATACAATTATTATAGTTATCATAGTGACACCTAGGATATACAGGATTTACATAAAACTCGCCCTCCTTGATCGTCCCCTATAATGGGACAACGCCCTTGACATTCAATGCATGGGACTGCATCACCGTGCCATGTTGCCTTGGGTATGTGTTGGGTAAAACATGACTTGTGTTCTTTATCGTGTCGCTAAATTATTGTATTTCTTTTTACATTTGTAATGCAATGTTTTATACATGACATTTATTTTCAATCCGAAGCATTTTTTCTTCTTCAAATTTAGTCCTCCCTTATTATTAATAAATAAACCTCAATATCTATCAGGTGGCTCACGGCCTAGTGACACTACAACTTCAATGACGAGTACGACTACGAATACAATAGCTTTACAGACTTCTACGACCACGGGGCGGAGTGCGATGATCAGGACGTCTGACCCGACCACACCAACTATGGCGATGACGAGTAGTTCTACCATGTCTACTGCAGGCATTCTAGAGTCTGCTCTTACGAAAGGTTTGTATGTTAATTGACCTTATATTCATGTTAGATAATGTTCTGCGAAATAAATGTTCAATAAAGTTTGTTATTGCTTAAATAATTTTGTATCGTAATTAAAGTCCTCCTTCATACGAATCTTGGTTTATATTAGCATTAAACTATGTATACTGTATTTATCAAAGTCGAGTATGATTTTATTATAATGTCCGTGTATTTTTACACACATGATTGTACTCTTACCGTTTCGATAATACCTATCATAAGCACAAATTAATTTTTTTTTTTTACTGTGATCATGCAAACAAATGCCCATTTTAAGTCATTCCTAAATATACCTATATACCTGCACCTAGTATACTGTATACCATAATGTGTCGCATTATTGTTCTAACTTTCCATTGCAGATGTCATTATACTGATTCTGGGTGGGGTTCTCGGCGTTGTCAGTGTTTTTGCCTTGGTATTTTTTATACTTTACCTTAGATTACGGTGAGTTGATTATCGCATGTATATTCACTTGATTAATGTTGTAATATCAAACTCATACCATTATTTTAAATACGCCTTAGCCTATGTTTGCACCACATCCGTTGTTAATTAAAGTTTGATTTCATTTTTCACAATACAAATGCCAGAACTTCAAAAATAAAACGTGTTCACAGCGACATTACACTCACTCGCTATAGAACGACTTCTTTTACTTGACAGTACTACTTTCTGTGTAAAAATTGTTTATACATATTAACCAGTGGAACCTCGTAATAACGAGCATCGATATAATAAAAACCCTATTATATTACAATGTCATTTTACTGGTACGAACTCATGGTGGGCTCGTGCTTGTTCGCCTATAACAAGATATCTCACAATAATATTATAGCTAGGTCCCGTGCTCATAATTAAGGTCATAATAGTTATGTGATATACTGTAAAGTATGATGCGCCTCGGAATAGAATGTCTATATTGATGGCGCAATATAAATGCTTGTCTATTATTATTATTAGTTATCGCTTGGTTCAATCTGTTCATTTTACGCAGACATTCCCACGCCAAACTGAAGAGATCTCTGGAGCGCGACCCGACACCATACGCCATCCTCAACATCGGCAGCGAGGTCATTGACGAGGGGAAGGATTCCAGAGATCCGAGATCATCAACCGCTTCAATGTCGTCGGTTTACAATTCGCACACGTACGAGAGAAGCATTGTTAAGGACAGAGCGCAAGAAAAGAAAAGTAGCGTCGAAGAAGCAAATAGTGAAGTAGATTGTCAGGATGACGGGCACTATGATGTAGTGTCGGGAGTTTAGCATTAACAGGAACAGAAATACAATCGTAATATTTAAGCATTAGAAAGAAACTAAAATGTCATACTTAAGGCCTGGTCAACGGATAGCGTAAACGGATGCCCGACTAAAACCTTATACGTCCTTGGCCCGACTAAGAGTTACATTTTTAATCCGTTCGTCTCCGTTCGTATGCATTTCTTGTCCGTTCCTTGTCAGGCGATGTTCGTTGTTCACTCCGGCAGAATGTGTTGTGCAATAGAGACGACTATCACCACCGGATAATATGATTTCACACATTTTCTATTCGTCGGGCATCGGTTTAAGCTATCCGGTGATGTGTGACCAGGCCTTTACCAGTAACTGATTAAACCATGCATGTCGCACCTGTGACATTTGACTGATGATTTGACTAGCCTTTTATTGTTGTCATTATCAATGCAGATCTCTCTGCAAAGACAACCATACAAAGTGTTTCGTGACAGTCCAGTCATAGTATAACCGGTTACTAGTACCCAATTGCGTACTTGATCATCCAGGACCTATGGGCGTTCAACACCCCTTTTAGGGAAAAAATTACCGTATTGGGTATACAAACACACCCCAACTACGCCACTAAATGAAGCTAAAACACCCCCCTTGACAAAAATCATGTTGGAATGAGCATATTAGTTATATTTTTTTTTTAAGATTTCGAGAATAGTTGGAGTATTAAATAATTTGAAGTATATTTTGCCTTTGAGAATTTTAGTGAATATATATAATAGTATGGTTTTATCACATTTAAGTTATTGTAATATTGTATGGGGCAATTGCTCATTGTATTTATTGACTGTTTTTATTACAGAGAAGGGCTGTTCGTGCGATTACTAAATCACATTATTTAGCACATACACATAATTTATTTTTAAATTGAAAATATTAAATGTATATGACATAAATAAATTGCAGATAGCATGTTTTATGTATTCATATTTTTAAAAGGTATTACCTCCTCTTTTTAATGGATATTTAAAATATAATAGGGATGTTAATGTGTATAAAACAAGGAATTCACATAAAATATATACTCCGTTCTGTAAATATAAATTTTCTAGATCGATTATTAGTTATCAAAGTGCGATAGTGTGGAATGATTTGCCTGATGAATTGAAACAGTGTCCAACTCTAGGTAATTTTAAAAGAAAGTTTAAAGGATATCTGAATAATAATATGTCATTACAATAGATCTATAATTTATACGCCTGCTTTTTATGTGTTTTTATGTGTTATGTGTGTTTTGTAATTATTTTTTATATTCATTTCAATAAGTTGTAGCTAAAAAAGGGAAAGGCCTTGACAGGCCAATGGCCTTTGCCTTTCCCTCACATCCACTACGGCTTATTATTACTATTTTATCATTTATTGCTGTGTGTAGATGTTTTTAGATGTTTGTATATACTCTTGAATATTGTTTTCTATATTGTTTCCTATGTATTTTGATGTGTTTTTTAATGTGATGTGAAATAAACTGAACTTGAACTATGCTGGTGATTTACGGTTCCAAAAACGGGCATTATACATATTTTTTAACAGTATCTCATATTTATATATTTAAAATAATCTCCCTACCTATCACTTTATTACTGTATGTGATATGTTTTAATATATTTGCTGTAAATATCAAAACATGTACTGTTAAATTTGATAAATTATATATATATATTTGAATAAAGATAGACGAACCTTTGCTGAAATAAAAAAAAGCCATGTGGCGTAATTCGTCAAAAACGTATTCGTTTTTTGTGTTGTCATATTTTGTAGTTAAAGGTAACGTTGAGTATTGGTCAAACTTAACTTAAGTAACCAAAACCTGCACGATTACGGTACAAACTAATAGTTATAACTTCACCATGCTCGAAAAGTATACACAATTACAAACGACAAAGTAAAACCCCTGTTATCATTCAAAAAGAGCCGTTACAACTCAAGTGTCAAATTAACTTTAGGGAGAAGCGCTAGCGTTCTAGGTCCTCCTAATACGAGACTGTAATGCGCGGTAATAGTTACCGCGCATATTCATGTGTATCGCAAGCGCCGTTCGCCTTTCGCATCGGAGGACCTAAGAACGCTTGCGCCTCGCGCTAGCGTTCTCTAAAAAGTGATGGCCGGACGTCAATCACTTTTATAAATATTTTGAAAGCAAATTTCACAACAATTAGAGCATTTGAATGGGAATTATTATTATTTCCCACGTTTTTTTCGATGATCTTTTATATGGAATTGAAATCAAACAAATCCGTTACAATTAATTTGGGGGAGGGGGGGGGGGGCACTTTGGAAATTACCAATTCTCAACGTTACCTTTAACTATGATTACGATGAAGGTACCACAAGGGAATTGACCAAGTTCAAATAAACACACACAGACATACAAACTATACTGGGAGGGGCACGTGCCCCCTATGCCCCATGCCCCCGTAGCTACGCCACGCCCTGAAATACTGCAAGCGATCATTAAAGGGGTAGTTCGGGTTTGGTAGAGAGGGCGCTGCACAACACAATTTTTGTGAGGTAATGAACAACTGAGTGTCGAATTTGAAAGAATATGCAATTCTTATGGCAGAATAAATTTTATTTGGTAAAAATCGGTTGAGAAATGGCTGAAATATCAATAAATATATCCGATCGTAATAAATTTGGGCCCCAAATTTATTCGATGATTTAAAAAAAAATTAAAACAAATGCGGCCGCGACTGAATATGACCGACTGTGCCTTTCAGTCGGATCGGGTCGGATCGGTTCGAGTCGGTTCTGGCGAACCCATGTAACAATGGTTATTCGCTTTCCATAATGATGCGGAGTTTCTCCTATAAAATTGAATATTGTTTTTAGTTTAGCTCGGCCTCTTTCCCATGTTTTTTAAAATTCATAATTAGAATCAGTGTTCATGTATATGAACGGGAACAAGAGAGAAAAAAATACAAAGTACATGGAAATGGTACGACCAGATAGAAAAACAGCCGAAAGTTTCACAGATTTTGTTTTTTCACACCGTCCGTCTGGAGTTCTGTCACTATAAACGTTATTTATGTGCTATTTTCAAGGTTGGTAATATCACACTAACATTTAAAGAATGGATTGGCATACAATTCTGATGAATATATTTGTAATAATAATGAATATTATACGCTTAAAGGGATCTATTAACATCTTTAAAAACGTGGAAACCTAGCGGTTATCTCAAAGCTTGTTTAATTTGTATTATTCAATATATAGAAGCCTGGGACAGGTTCATTTATGTGAATGTCCCTTTTTAAAAGGGCAATGCAACTCAAGAATAGAGTTTACCCTACTTTACACATCGTAATATGCCTGTTTATTATATGTAACATTACTCCGACTCAGATTTCTGCTTTGGAAGAAATATGGAAAAACTCTATCGGGTATACCACTATTTACGCGAACACTGGAGGACGTCATTATTAGGTTTGCGCGGACTACATGCACTAATGCATTTCAATAGCACCAATTCAAACCATTGTTAGAATACTCGTACATCTACAAGTATTCTAACAATGGTTTGAATGGGTGCTATTGAAATGCATTAGTGCATGTAGTCCGCACAAACCTAATAATGGCGTCCTCCAGTGTTCGCGTAGCCTTTAACAAGGCTTCGTGTCTCAAGCAAGCCTTGTTAAAGGCTAGTCTCAAGCAAGCAATGGCTGCGCTGCATGCAGGATCAGGAACGACTGAACGCCTGATGGAGGCTATCTGGCGAGTGGTGAATTCACGTGCGATCTCGCCAAATTGATTGTGCAGGGTAGTCGCGCTGTCCAGTCGTTCCTGCCTAATGCATACTATACCGTGCATTCAACTCCGCTCAGACGAGACATGCCTGTCAAGAGGCTAGGTAAGTGTTCGCGTAAATAGTGGTATACCCGATAGAGTTTTTCCATATTTCTTCCACGCAGAAATCTGAGTTGGAGTAATGTTACATATAATAAACAGGTATATTACGAATATATAAGTAGGATAAACTCTATTCTTGAGTTGCATTGCCCTAGACGATTAAACTGGTCGGATTTTAAAACTATCCACTGGATAGTCGTAACCGTGCACAAAGTCATGGCAACGAGTAAGTGAATGTCACTGTATATACATCTTCACTCATTTCTTCCCGATACATCCATTTAAAGTGAATTTTGCACATATTATTTAGTTGACATAATATCAGATCACAACAATTCACATTTCATCAACCATACATAATTTTTTTTCATATGTCAAGAAAGTTACATGATTCCTTTAATATTTCCATAACCTGATAGATACAGTAATTTAGGAGCGCATCTCAGGGTGCACTAACAAAAGCGATTTATTTAACCGCTCTTGTCGAATATGCTGCTATGTCAGTTGTAAGTAACCCGCTTAGTGCAATCAACTAGCGTTTCATGCAATACCGGCTGGAAACATGGCATCCTCCCGTGTTATTTAAAACAGATGAAAGTGGTTTAATTACAAAACATTGATTATTTAAATCATTAGAGATACCCAAGAGGATATTTACGACAAAAGACAGTGACGGGAATAATGCACTCTTGTCGGTAACAAGAACTGAAATTGCCAGCGTTAGGCTCCCTTTACAGTACTACATTGGGACCATTTTGCGCTATACAAACATTCCTTATTATTTTTAAAAGTATGAATGTGCATTGTATAATGACATAGATTGAAAAGGAAACAATAGCGGCCAATGTCAATCATGCGAGCAAAGAAAGATAGGCGACATGGTCTTCACAAGTCTGAGCAAACACCTTTCGGAAGAGGACAATAACCATGTTTTGAGTCATATCATACGTGATGGTCCCCAACAAAGCCTCAGATAGCATCATTAAAAACCGTGGTGCCGTTAATTTCAGCAAAAACATTGTCATGTTTGCGTGAAAGAGCGGTATCCAATCACAAATGGACACGCTGATTGCAGATTTACATAAAAGTTCAAAGCACGATTAATGAGTCCATCATAATAGCAGCAGTCATCTTGATTCAGGACCAACTAGAGTATTGATACATCTTAAAGTCTCTCATCTCTCTATAACATCTAGATTGCTATCAATATCAACCGAACAAAGACAAGGAGACGACATGTCAAACTTGCAGATTGTTTTGAAAGAATTGAAGTAGACCGACCGAGAAAAAATGGAATCGTGGTACTTGGTATTAATCTTGCCGGTTCTTATGACATTTCATCTTGCTGACGGTCAGGGTAAGTATAGTTATGCAACTACTATACATTAATTGATTCATTAATGCAGCAATAAACAAATGTATTTATAGTTTTCCGAGGATTAGCTAATTAGCTAAATAATGCATCACGTTGCGTAATCCCGTGTTCTTATCCCCCACCCCCCCCCCCCCCCCCCCCCCCCATAATGTCTTATACTTCGGGTTTATAATTTATAGAGCTTGGTAATTATAGAGCTTGAGCAGCACGAGTATCATAATACATGTACTAACATGCTTCAAGAGAATAGTTCAATGGTTTGAGCACCGACTCGGAGGTCCGGAATTCCGAAGCCCAAAGGCATGTTATATTTGGGCAAAATCAAGTCATATTCGTGAAAAATGAATATAGGTTTTTGCTCTCAATTTGGCACTTTTTTCAATCAATCAATCAATCAAAATCATTTTTTTTTGCGTTGTGTGATATACATACAATTAAAACAGGAGGAAAAATTGTATGTATGTATATGATTGCCCATAAATGAATGTCTGTGTCTATTCACGAAAGCTTATGCCATAAGTTATGCGTATGCATGAATTCGCTTGTACTTATTCGGAATTTAAAAGACCGATACCAACGATTACGCGGCAATGCGTGAATTTGAATGACCCTGAATGAATTGGATTGAAAACAAAATCAAAATGAGCGGAAGAAACCTATATTATATATATCATATTACTTCGAATGGTATAATTATTATTATTATTATTATTATTACTATCATAATTTATATAGTTATTATTATCATTGCTTTTTATGGTTCTTATTATTATCGATGTTACAATGGTCAGCACTTATTTTAAATGGTATAATTGGCCTTATTGAATGTATAATTATACATTTTTTTTATACCTTATCTTGCTCTTCCCTGCACAGCTGCGCCGACTAACGCTTTCTTCCAGACCCACGAGCTCGATCACCTGACGGTGTCGTGGACGGCGCCCACGGACATTTCCCAGATCGTAGGCTACTGGG